>JXCR01017978.1:6629-22739 GCA_002079205.1 Phalaenopsis hybrid cultivar
AATTGTCCACCAAGTCTTAGATCTATCATTGTGTACATTCCATCTCAGACATCTTTGTTCAACATTTAATGATAGCTCACTAATGCTTAAGAAGATGGAAAAGTAAGACAGTGCATTTTACTTGGTCGGATGGGGCATAAGCTTCATGAATTAATATTTTAAATAATTCATAAGTAAACAATATGATTAGAAAAATAAATAGAAATAAAAAAATTGAAATGATTCCAAAATTCAAAGTAAATAGAATGAAATCAATAAAGAATAAAGAACAAAAATGATAAATTTATGATTCACTTGAAAAAGTATTCTTTCAATATGTCAGAGTGCCGTTTGGCTTTATTGGTTCCCAAGAAAGGTGGAAACTGAAGACGCTAGCAATTATAAAATAGCCTTAAATATAAACTTCCTAAATCTTAACAAAATGAGATAATGAATCTAGTTTCAGGTTTCAATATTTTTTCAAAATAGATATATATATATATATATATATATATATATATATATATATATATATCATCAAAGCAAGTACATAATTTAAAATAAGAAAAATAGGTAACTAAAAAGTAAGAAATAAAGGAAAGAAACTTGCACAAGAAATAAAAGAAATAAAATAAAAACTGCCTCGATCTGTCTCCTGCAATCATGGGATCCGCAAACAGCAGACTGCGGGAGTGTCTCGTCCCACTTCCCATTGGATTTCACGATTCTGTGGACTGAAACCATGCTGCACAACATTCTCACGAGTTATGAGAAGGATCTTCTTCTTTGAAAGGACCTGGATCTGATTGTCGGATGTTTTTTTTACAAAGCACCTACGAAGGTTGCTGAAGCGGCGGTTCGCCACTCTCGCCTGACCCTCTGGTCTATAGGTGCATTGTTGAACTGAACTGAAATTGAACACCCAAATTACTCAGTACAACCTTCCAGAAATAGCCCAAAACCTTCTCATATATGACACATATTGGAAGTCCCTAAGCAGTGGAAACTCAAGAGGTTACTTGTAAGTTTGAAAATCCTAAAATCCAGTGTCTGGTGTCGACCCCTCGAGCTCATGGCCTAATTAAAGAAGGTCAGCCCTGTTGATGCTCCTCTTAACGTCTGTAAAAATGTAGCTTATGACACCACATTCTCAAACTCTATATGAACGTCCATTACCTTAGACTCACTATTTTTTAGAACGACCAATGATAATCGTGTTGGAGTCTTTCAAGGGCTCAGCTTGAATCATTAGTATCTCTCTTTCATTTGCTAAAAGCGAATACTCCTCTTCAATCTCCTCCTTAGGATCCTCAACCTCTGTCTTCTCTACGACACCATGCTCAAGGAAAGATATCATTCTCCAGTTTAGGTAATCTGATGCATATCTTTATTTTTCTCCCTCGCGTTTATTGCATATCTTTAAGAACCTTGAGAGTATCTTCCTCCAAGTGTCCCCTATTTCAGGTGCTTTTCAGCAAATCTTCCTTATGTATCTTCGATAATCTTGCAACATCTCAGTTGTCATGAATAGATTAAGGCATGGCATTTTTTCTTCCACGCGGGATTTTATTTCGGCTTTTTGTGTTCTGCTTTTGCGCCCCAAGTTCACCCATTGTGACCCTTATGTTGATGTGTGTTTGAGCTCTAATTTACCTCTTACAAAGTTTGTAGCATGTTGAACACATACCAGCGTGTTGGAGCGATGTTTGTGTCTGACACAGACATGGATGCACTTTTGAAAGTCTGTGTTTCATAGGTAGCAAGATCCCCAATAATCGCAACAACACTATAATAAAGACAACTCTCTCATAAGAGGTTACCCAACCTAACATTTTTTGCTCATGAGACTAGGAAGAATGCCATCACCTAAAATGAGAGCAATTTGTGCGTTTATAAACTCGACTGTGGTTAAGCTTTGATTTAGAAAACTCAAGCTATTTTACCCAAGTTACAACTAGTTTACCTAAATGTACATCACATTTATGAATTAGAATGCTAAATTTATGCTGCAAAAATTTAACTCTTAAGTCTCTGACACCTCTGATAGATTTGTCTTTAGTTTGAATTTTTTGAAGTCGGTTAGAACTTAAGCCACCATCCACACATTTAGATTTCATTTTATAAGGACTATAAAATTCGATATCAAACTCCCATAGGCACAAATCTCTATAGCAATCAACACTTCCGATAATGAAAGAAAACCTTTTATTAGAAATAGTCATTAAATGTAGCTCATTGTAGTAACAAATTTGCTTTCATATTAAATAAATTTGCAAAGATTAGTTTAGAGTATATGGTGAAGGGAATAGTAACTAACCCCATCGTTCCATTGCCTAGAGATATCGAGGGCTTGGTTTGCTAATACAGTATATATATAAGTGTCCTCAAAGCAAATTCTTAATTAAAAATTAGAGATAGGTAAGAACTAAAAAGGAAGAAATAGAAGAAGGAAACCTGGTAAAGAAATAAAGGAAAAAGGACAAAAAGGAAATGAAATAAAAACTGCTTCAGTTTTTCTCCTGTGATCGTGGGTTTTGCAAAATGCAGATCGCGAGAGTGTCGCATTCACATCCCGCGGACAATGGAATTCCATATTTCCACGAATTGAAACCACACTCCGCGTCAACATGGCATATTTAGACAAATCATTACTGTAAATACATAATTTTCTATTATTCCTAATGAAATCATTAATGGATGAAGTAAAATATCATAAAAGAACTTTCTAAAACTAAAAAAAATCAAATATGATTGATGATAAAAAAATGCTTTATTACACAAAGCATTTATTACTCATTTTAAGTTGTCACGTAAGAATTCTAATAATGTTTAGGGATTTTTTCATGTTTTAATAGTTCATATAACTTTTATAGTCACATTCAATCACCATAGTATTTAAGCACTAAATTACATACCAAACATTAGCACAAACTCTTTTCATGAAAATTTCAAAGAAATTTAAATTTTTTTATTATTATAATTAAAGTTTAAAATTACTACAAATTTTATGCTTTTAATAGTGTTTTTTTTATTTTTTTAATAATTATTAATAAATATTTGATAACTTAACAAAAATATAAAATCTATAATCATATTTAACAAAAATAAAAATTTAACTTGCCCGCACAAGTCACTGTACACCAGAAATCCTTCGACTTCTGATATGCACGCTATTGCGGATCGACTTTGTCTTGAATTTCTCTTTAAAGAGTGTTGAACATGTTTCTCCAGGGATGTTATTGATGCCTCGACTTGCGGCTTGTAATTTTTCTCCCTCGCGTTTGTTGCATATCTTTAAGAACCTTGAGAGTATTTTCCTCCAAGTGTCCCCCATTTTAGGTGCTTTTCAACAAATCTTCTTAATGTATCTTCGATAATCTTGCAACATCTCAATTGTCGAATAGATTAAGACATGGCATTTTTTCTTTCACGCGGGACTTATTTTGACTTTTTGTGTTCCGCTTTTTGCGCCCCAAGTCCCCCTACTGTGACCGTTCATGTTGATGTTATGTTTGAGCTCTATTTTACCTCTTACAAAGTTTGTAGCATGTTGAGCACATACCCAGAGTGCTAGAGTGATGTTTGTGTCTGAGATAGACATGGATGCACTTTTGAAATGTATGCGCTTCATAGGTAGCAAGATCCCCAATAATCGCAACAACACTACAACAAGGACAACTCCCTCATAAGAGGTTACCCAACCTAAAATTTTTTGCTCATGAGACTAGGAAGAATGCCACCACCTAAGATGAGAGCAATTTGTGCTTTTATAAACTTGACTGTGGTAAAGCTTTTATTTAGAAAACTCAAGCTATTTTACCCACATTACAACTAGTTTACCTAAATTTACATCACATTTATGAATTACAATGCTAAATTTATGCTGCAAAACTTTACCGCTAAGTCTCTAACACCTCTGATAGATTTGCCTTTAGTTTTAAATTTTTGAAGTCGATTAGAATTTAAGCCACCATCCAGACATTTAGATTTCATTTTATAAGGACTTTAAAATTTGATATCGAACTCCCATAGGCACAAATCTCTATAGTAATCAACACTTTCGATAAGGAAAGAAAACCTTTTATTAGAAATAGTCATTAAATTTAGCTCATTGTAGAATTTGCTTTCATATTAAATAAATTTGCAAAGATTAGTTTAGAGTAGATGGTGAAGGGAATAGTACCTAACTGCATCGTTCCATTGCCTGGAGGTATTGAGGGCTTGGTTTGCTTAGTAAGATAAAGTAGTTGACCAAACCAAGAAATTCCTACCATCAACTTATTGACCTCATTTTCGGGTAAGGTCTACACTTCTCTCCTTAGAGCCTAGGGTCTAGCTTTAGGCTTCCCTTATTTGACCCTCCTAGAGGACTAGTACGGGACCCAAACCATTTAGACAATTCCAACCACCTTGTCACTCCTTCGAGTCTCGTATGGGCGGTCCCAAATCCTCGGCATTTTGCTGAGTTGGTTAGAACCGACATATGAAACTCGAGTTGAGTTCCTATATTAATAGGAGCAGCCCCTAGGGAAACCTATTGCGACTCGAATTCTTACTAATTGTGCATTTGGTGCAGGCATCGCACCACGCAAGATTTTGACTTAAATTGACTTGCTCATTAGAGACTCATCCAAACTACACCGAATGACGAAACAGACTACACGGATGTGTCCGGAACGTCCACTTTAGCTATGACGGACATGCATATCACTATAGTTTCGCGCGCAAGCAATTAGCATGAAAATCGATGCACATTTTTTTAATTAGCGTGTCGCGTGCCCGGGCTCAACCCAAGTTCAACTCGAGTTCGACTCGGGATTGATTCAGGTTGTACACGAGCTGAACACGAGCTCAGTCATTTCAAATTTTGAATTTTGAATTTCCAATCAGCCATTCAACGTCACATTAATTATATATAAATAAGAGTCATGTTTTTTCCAATTGAGCCGACAACATGAATGGAATTTGTTTAATTCCCCGCCTAATCTCTCAGTCATTTCAGATACGGTTATACATTTCTAAGGCTTCACCTTCCTGGCATTCGGCTCCCTCCTCCCCTCGGCACAGAAGCCCCCATCCCGCTCCTCAGTTCGATTCACCCGAAGCCCGCTCTCCCTCTCCCCCTCTCTGAATCACGAACCGAAGCCCTCGCCTCCCTCTTCACCTCTTCTTCCAATCGCTCTCAGCTCCCTCTTCGAGAGTTTCCTGCTTGCCTTGTCTCTGTGTCGAAGCATCTGCACGCCTGCTCGCCTCTACGAACCAAAGCCTTCGACCCCTTTCTCCTCCGCACAGAAGCCCCCTTGCCTCTCCCTCAGCCCTCGCCTCCTTCGCCTGCTGCCCTCTAACGCTCGACAGAAGCACTGCACCGAATGCCTCACCTGCCTGAGACGCTAGCTCGCCGCACCTCTCTCGGCTCGCCTCCTTGGATCGAAGCTCTGGCCGGCCTCCTTCTCGCCAGCGACAGCGCCCAGCTACCTCCCTCTCCCATTCCTTTTCATTCCTTGTCGTGTTCCTACTGTGTTGAAGAAAGGTAAGGCCCAAGCATATTCAACTATTGCATCTTATGGTTATCAAATTTTTTACATAAATTTGAAATGGAATCCGCCTCCACAGCCAACTTGTCTTGAGTAATCAGACTTATCAATCTCTCTTCTTCTTTTTTTTTTTACTTCCCCATCTCTCGTATAGCATTGATGTATTTCTATTGATAACATTGGATTCAACATGTATTACATAAAATCATGTAAGTGAATTCCAAGAATATGAGAACCTAGTCTTGTTTCTTTTGAGTTTTATTCATTTAAGGGGCTGCCTGGGCTCGACCTACAATTTCATGAAGGAAATAGGATGATTTTCTTATTTCACTTTCATACGGATCTCCTCCCTATGAATATAAAATTCTCAAGCAATACATGAAGCATAGGAAGGTGGAAAAAAGATCATTACAATGATGTTTTGGCCATATATTTTTTTTACTGATTCTGGAAAACTATAAACGTTGTTTTGGTTACATATTTTTGCTGATTTCAGATGCTCCGATACTGATTTTGCGTTTCGAGCGGTCAAATACAAATGATGTTTTGGAAAACTATGACTTGAATGCCTCTTCGCGGGTCTATGTTCTTTTATGTTCAAATACTATCTTGGGAGGTTTTAAAGTGGTGTTTGGCGGCTTTAAGGGTACTGGAAAGTGTGGGAAAATACTTCAAAGCTGCTGTGAGTGTTGTAGAAAGGCTGTAGAGGTGCTGAAAAGTGTTGTCCATTATCGTGTAAGTTTGCTCGTTGCTGCCCGGAGACATAGAAGGTCGTAGGATCACCGTGTGAGTTTGCTAGTTGCTGCACGAAGCCGCAGGAGGTCGTAGGATCACCCTGTAAGCTTGTTAGTTGCTGCCCGGAACCGTAAGAAGCCTTAGGATCGCCTGTTTGAATTTCCTAGCTGTTGTTACGTTCATTTTGCTGCTTTTTACATTCGAATTATTGTTTTCTCATTTTTTATGCAAATTTATTTAAATTCCCTGCAAATTATATTATGCTTTATGAGTTAATCATGCAACGGGAACAACAGTAGCAGATACGCCAGGTACGCGGATACAATTTGTTTATTGTCATATCACTGTAATTTACTTATGTTATAATGTATCATGCATGTCAGGTTGCAAACAATATTTTCAAAACAAAACAATTTTAAAAAATTAAACAACATTTTCAAACATAACACGTACATTTGAATTTACGGGAGTCCCTCGGATGAGATAACTCACAGTTGCTAACGTGATCTCCCCAGTTTAAATGAGCTTAATAACTCGTTTAAACTAAGTAATTAAAAATAAAATAGTGATGTCAGAACAAAGAAACCGTGAGATCCTAACCGGTGTCACTCTAATCAACTTTAACCCCCCAATAATGCTTGAATGACAACAAAACCAAGACTTTGAAACACACCAGGTAAAACCTTGTGAACCTTAACAAAGAGCTTGGAGACAAACTTGTTGTCAGCACGACAACGAGCTTGAATCGAGCAAAAATATCTTCAGCAATCTCTCTCCCTAGTTTAAACAATAACAATCTATATAGTTTCGAGGTAGATCACCAAGTGCGACGTAAATCCTCATACCCTCTTTAGGCTCCTGCACAACCATGTTGTACAGCGTAAGTCTTAACTAGCCTTAGGTTCTGAGGTTATCGTGTGGTAAGATGTAAATCTTCATATCTCTGCGGGCTATTTGCATAATCGGATATTATGCAAATGTAAGTCTCAAATAATAAAATTGGCAAGATCATCGTCTCCAAAACTTAGCCACACGTTAGGATAGTTTGGGAAGTCACTGAGGTTCCTCCTCAGGATCTGTGACATCCCCTACATTTTTCTTCGTTTGGAATCCTGAAAATAACTGTTCTTATTTGAGTCACTCTCATTTGTTTTTCCACGTCTTACCATAAAAACCTAAAATTTGAATTCTTGAAGACTAGTACCTCTGATCATCATCGATAATTTTCTCAAGTGACCCTCGTCATTTGGGATGTAATTAACTATAAGAGTTTGTCTTGCCTCTATATGAAACTTTGAACCCAGGTAAAATAAACTCTATTTAATTTTTATATTAGGTAGAATAACTTGTCAGTCACACATGAAAGTTTCGCAGGTCAAACAGATGTCACAAATCTCTTAATTTGCAAATTGGGCCCATCGCCGGCACATACATTTATCTTTCGGGAAGGTGAAGTATTTGTGGTATTGGGCATGATTATGCAAACCATTAGACTAATGAGATCCATTTGATCTCATTTTTTGAGAATTAAAACATACTACTTTTAAAACTCAAACTATATACCTCTTATATATTAAATTAAATTTAAAAATTATCTTCAAAATCAAAAGAAAAGTTGACCAACACAACCATGTGGTGTAAAGTAACAAGAATAAATCTAAGGTGGATGTTTGCTTAAGAAGATAATTTCATATCGACTCTAGCTAAAAAAGATTTTATGCTTTACCAAATGCATTCAAATTTTAGGTTTACTGATTGAAATTATAGTAAATCTCAAATTTTAGTAAATAATTTAAGATTTACTGATATTATTTTAGAGTGAACCACCCAATCAAACATCATTAGTCATTACCATACTTTTGTAGTGTTATTTGGCATCGAAATTATGTTGTTAAGGGACACATGTCATATTCTTATTGGTATGAGATCTTTGAATGTGACCATAGAGTTACATTTGATATCACGTGATCAATTTGTAAGGCAACGTTAATCTTAAATTGGTCACGCTTGATAGATTATAACAAAGGGTGAATGGACTATTACTTTAAGCTTAGAGTGATAGATTTCTCTTGAATAATTTTAGAATTTTTTAAATTTTTCTCAGACTTTTATTGAGATTTTAGCCCAAAATGATTTTCATTACAATTCAGATTATATATATATATATAAATAGCGTGGCCAGCAACACGCTCTGCTAGAATTTCGTCCCATGGTGATTCCCGGCGGTGAATCTCTCGGCTTCTTCCCTTCTCTTCGGTGTCTCCCACGACGAAGTTCACGTACCTACAACTCTAGTCTCTCCTGTTGAAGTCAATCACTCCCTGTAGTCTTCGTAGTCGACGAGGATCGCTCTTGTCATCGTCGTCTGATTCCATTGACGACGACGCTATTTCCCGCAGTCGTCTCCCATAGCCGACGAACTTTCTTCTTGCGGTCGTCTCCTCGCTCTCTCCAGACGAAGCGAGCCCGGCAGACAGCGCCCGAAGTCTGCTCGTTTCCTTGCGGCCCGCCACACAGTTCTTTTCTGACCGTGACCATCTTGTGAGGGAGATGGTCTCGACGCTCCGTTCCTATGCAAATGCCCTTGCCGGCGACTTTCTCATTCCTGCTCATTCCCCTATTTCAATTTTAGAGTCTGATTTTGATATCGGTAAGTCCTGCAATGTTTCACAATCTTTCCACGAGACTCTTGAAGGTGGTGGTGAGCACACTTTTATTAAAAAACTTGAAAAAAAATGAAAAGTCTACTCTTATTCTCACTGAGGTTGAAACCAGTACTCTCGCGTCCTCTTGGCGTTTTGCTCTAGTGGAGAAATTCCTTTATGGTCACCCAAAACTGAAGATCATTCGAAAAGAGTTTGATGCTATGAAACTATTGGACAGTTGGTACATTTGTCTACTTGACGGTCGACATACTTATTCAGCTATCTCACGATGTCGATCACACTCGCATTTTCTCTCAAAAAGTTATCAAGATTGATAATTGTTTTATGAAAATTCTGAAGTGGACTTTCGATTTTGATTCAAAAGCGGAGTCCCCTATCATTCATGTTTGGATAAAGTTCTCGGGGGTTAAAATTACATCTGTTCAACATGAAAATTATCTACTCTTTAGCAACTGCTTACGGTAAGTCCCTCAAGGTGGATAGTCTTACTCTTTGTCGTCACCAGACCCTCTGTGGCTTGTGTGTTAGTTGAGAGAGATATCACTCAACCAGCTCCGAATGAGATATGGATTGACACTATTCACAACAGGAATTGACAAAAGGTTGAAATAGAACCACACACTCTTTATTGCTCTCATTGTAGTATGTTTGGTCACAGTTCTACTATTTGTTATCGCTTGCATGCTCATTTAAGGTCGAATATCACTAAAGATCAGCCACCTACCATCCTTATTGAGAAGGTGCAATCCGATCTTCTTTCCAACATCGCTATTCCAGATGAAGAACACCATACTACAGGTATAGATCCAAATGTGCTAATACCACTTATTGTTATTGAAAAAGGTTCACTTACATGCCAAGACACACGAGTGTTCTTTCGATCATATAAAAAATCAGCTGGTACAACAAGTAGTTGCTTCTAATGTTCAAGAACCCACACATATCCTGCGTACTTCAGACCATTCCGCTGATCAGGTGAGTCAATCTTCGGATGAGGAATGACATGTCTACACGAGAAGGAAGAAGAACGGAGGACGACTCGAGCTAGGGAATCTATTGGATGATACATTGGTTACTAATGGCAATAGCACTCATTTGACCAAGTTATTAGCTGGCTCCTTCCCTAGAACTAGAGGCAGAGGCAAGGCAAAATTGGGTCGCTCTCCAGCTACCTGATACTCCTATTTTGACACTTTTGATTTTTTATTTAGATCTCTTATGTATTTTGTTATATTTTCTCTTTTTTGGAACCACTTGGTATGGTGATTTTTGTGTGGTCAGAATGTCATGTTAGAGACCTCCCACAAAATCTATTTGTACCCTATTTTTTATTTAATAAAATAGCCTTTGGGCTTTCAAATATATATATATATATATATATATATATGTATGTTAGTGGTGCAATATATAGTGCAACACTTTGAGCAACACTTTGAGCAAAGTTTACATCATTTGTTGCTCTCAATACAGTAAATTTGGTCATGATCAACTTATCGAGTGGGTAATAAAATCAAAATCATTTGTTGCAATATATATGTTAGTGTATATATATATATGTATGTATATATATATATATATAGTGCAACACTTTGAGCAAGTTTACATCATTTGTTGCTCTCAATACAGTAAATTTGGTCATGATCACTTATCGAGTGGGTAATAAAATCAAAATCTTTGCCACAACACCACTAACATCATTAATAGCATTATACCAACTATATAGGGTTGATTTAGGAATACTTCTCATTCATTGATTCATATTTAGAGTTCAATGAGGTGCCCTCGTTTATAGATGTTCTATTTCTCTCTCTTTAACTATGTTAAATTCAAAGCACACTCTTCCTTCCTATATCACAATAATTCTATTTACCTTTAACAACTTTTTGTTCATCATTTGCTCTTCATTAAAAAAAAAAAAGGAAAAAAAAAACAAAATCATCAAAATATATTAACTTTTCTCAATATCTTAGACACAATAAATTTAACATCTTTAAGTTGGGAAAGAATCTTCAACTCGCAATGGCCTTCTTTTCACAACTTCTAAAAATGTTAGCCTTAACTTTTCCATTCACATTACGTTTTGCCACATTCAGCATTGGTGTATCTTCTGGTATTCAAAGAATATGACTAAACTACCCAAGCCTCCAAAGACACGTTATTAATATATTAGACAACTCTGTAGCAATGTAGTCAGGAAAATGCTTATGTTTAATGAAAAGAAAGGTAATGCACTATTCTAATCTAAATGATAATTAGTACTGCCAGTAACACATTAGCTTATCCCATTTGCTTGATTCAGTGCATTGGGATGATTTTATGACAACAAAAGTGGACAGTGAGGGCCTCTCAGAAGAAAACAATGTCACGCTGATTAGTACTGCATCTAATAAAATGGCGAGAGACAAAAAAACCAAAGTGTTGGATAAGGCTGGCGAGGATGATAAGCCAGACAGAAGGAGATAATGGCTAAATTTATTGCCAAAATAAATACATACAGACCTCCGGTATTTTCACATTCAATTCCTCAGAAAGCTGATCAATTGATGTATTGGCATCAACATCAAATGTTCCATCCTCCTGCATTATAATATAACCCGTCTTCTTCTGGATCTCCTCCTGTATATTACCATAAATGACTAAGAAAACTTATAGATTACAATAAAATATAAAATTCTTCTGACAGAACAATAAAATGGAGTGGCTGTATAAGAGTTCCTGAGAACGAAATTCAAATAAATATTTGAAGAAAACCATCAAGATAGAAACTTGTATATGAGCACAAATAACCATTAAACTATAGAAGGAAATTTTAAATAAATCCCGCAGAACAATTTATACCAAATATATTAAACCAAAACCAGAAAAGAACTTGGCCAAATCTTAACTACTAATCACAAAGTGACAAGTGTCAATTAAAAAAAATTAAGGGGAATTTACATACACAGAACACAATTCTAATGTGTTAACATATTTCACACATAAACTTTCATACTTACTCACATAGTACTCAAATCTTTAATAAAACATAAAAAATAGCACTATTTCCACTTTTTAAAAGTGAAATACACATTTCCATGCATAGGTTTGAAGCACCAAAGTATTGCATGTGTACATATGAATGCTTAGGTGTGAGATAAGTAAATATATAAGAGTTATGTGCACTGCATGTAAATTTTCCTAAAATTAAATTGACACCGGAGTTCACCCAAACCATGAGGCAAGACACAAATTTATTAATAACTTAAAAAGACGATTACAACAATAACTCAAAGAATATAAAATAAAGCATTACAAACAAAAACCCAACAAACAAAGACCGAACAAGCTCAACGAGGAGGGAGTCCGGAGAGATGGGGCTGGAGCGGCGGCTGCGGTGAAGGCCAGAGTGATGTCCAGCGACTAGGGAGGAGCGGGACAGCCAGGCGACACTTGTCGAGGCGTCGAAATGCAGCCCGAAGAAGCGTCGTCGAAGGCTGGAATCCAGAGGCAGCGAGGTTGACAGTCGAAACCGAGGAGCAGAGGCAAGAGTGGCGGTTGAAACTGAGTAACGGAGGCAAGAGTGGCGGCCAAAACTAAGTAACGAAGGCAAGAATGGCAGCCAAAACAGAAGAGTAGAGGCAAGAGTGGGCACTGTAGTCAAGAAGCAGAGACAAGAGTGGCGGTTGAAGCCAACGAGCAAAGGCAGTGAACTGCAAGAGGAGAGTCTGCAGCGGTTGGGGAGCTGGGGGTGGCCTGAGGATGGTTGCGGCCTGCTGAGAGACAGGCGGCAGCGGACTGGACGCCGGAGAGACGGTTGCGGCCTGCTGTGAGGGAGTCGGCAGGTGCTACAACAGTCTACAAGGAAGCTATAAGGGAGTTGTCGGCGGTTTGGGTGAGCAGCAGGGCTGTGGTAACCTGCAAGGAGGCTTCAGAAGTGGCGACACTCTAGGAGAGTAGCATGAAGTACGACAACCTGCAGGGAGGCTGCAGGCCGACTGGCGGCCTTGGAGAACAACAGGGTTGAGGTAACCTGTAGGGAGGTTGCAAGAGGAATAGTGGTGCTCTAGAAAAGTGGGAGGGAGGTAGGGAATCTGTCGGTTGGATAGCTAGAAAGGCTGGAACTTCGGCGAGTTGTAGGACTGTGGGTAGTAGTCGGAACGACGAAGATAAACTCCACTTCAAACGAGATTACATCCAGAGCGCCTTCCTCGTCGTCGGATACAACCCTCAAGAAGGAAAACACTTGATAAAACTAAATTCATATTTCAAAAACAAGACCCCTAACTTTGGACACATTGACTCCTATTTATAAGAAACTGGACCCAATTTAGGAAACATTTAAGTTAAGAAAGGAGAATAAGATCTCAGATTTTTAGTAAATGTTTAAATTAAGGAATGAGAATAAAATTAGGATTCAGGCTTTTAGAAAATTATTTAAATTAGGAAAGGGCCTAGGAAGGAAAATAGAAAGAGAAGGAAAGGAAAGAAAAAGAAAGGGAGAAAAAGAAAAGGAAAGCGGATGAAGGAGGGGCGGTGGGGCCCCAGCCCCCTCCAGGAGGACGGGTCGGTCCAGCTAGGATGGATCTGCACCCAACCAGTCCCCCATGAGCCCCGCGTCAGTCTCTTGGGATTATGGGAGCTTCCACCTCAACTGTCGAAGTTTCTGGATCTTCAAAGTACGGAGTGAGATTTGCAACGTTGAATGTTGCTGAAATGTTGTAGTTCCCTAGTAAGTCAATCTTGCATGCATTGTTGTTGAGTTTTCACAGAATTCTGGAAGTTTTGTATGCTCTGGGTTTCAGTTTCCGAAAGCTCCTATGAGGAATCATTATCTTTTCAACCGAATGCAAACGAGGCCGCCTTATTGGAATGTCACATTTTTCCTTAATGTCTTTACTTGTGCTTGATATTTTTTGTTTTGTCTAGCAATCTCGTTGCCAACCTCTTTGTGTGTTCCTTGGATTTCGCGAACTTGTTCTGTTGCATCTTGGCCTAGTTCTGACGATGGCATGAGTGGGACCAGATCAAGCGGTGTGAGCGACTTGCGGTCGTAGATAATGTTGAATGGACTGCGTCCCGTTGTCTAACTCATTAATCTGTTATAGGCGAGTTCTGGTTGAGCTAGAATGAGATCCCATTTTTTTATATTCATTCCCACAAAATATCTCAAGTACGTTTCCTAGGCTTTTGTTCACCACTTCTGTCTGACTGTCTATCTGTGGATGAGCCGTTGAACTGAATTAGAGTTTGGTGTCTAACTTCCTCGATAAGGTACGCCAAAAGCGGCTTAGAAATTTGATATCTATGTCAGAGGTAGTGGTTCTGGGAATCCCGTATAACCTGACAATCTCCCTGAGGTATATGTCAGCGATATGAGAGGCGTCTAATGTGTGGTAACAATTTTATCATCGGATTTAATTGTTGTTCTTTGTTAAATTTATATAACCTAAGCACTAAAGCATACTTAATCATTTTTCCTCATTTCCCACAAACAATAAATGATAGAGAACTAGGCAAGCCCAACATAGAAAGCAAAGAAACATTTGTAAAAACTAGATTTTTTTTAATTTCTCTACAAATCGACTTTGAATAGAGGTTGGTTAAGTGCTTAGACTTTATGAGAAGATACCAAATTAAAATTAAGGGGTCGTTTGGTCGAGTAACTTTATGGTGTATTGTAACTTTTTTGCATGTATTTTAGAAACTTATGTGTTTGGTATGAAGAAATAAAAATAAAATATAAAGTATGAATGTATTTGAAGTTTACACCATAATTCATTTAGACTGAATTTGCAATTCGATCGATTTAGCCGAATTTAAATTTTAACATCCATTAAAATGTAAAATACTATCAACAAAGCCACCGCCCTCACCTGCCGCCAGCCTCGGCTGACGGTTGCTTGTCGCCACCTTCCATCAGTAGTTCACTCCCCCCTCCCCACCCCAAACTCGCTAACTATCACCGAATCCAATAAATATATTATTTTCGTATACTTCAAATCAAACAAAAATAAATAAAGTCTTGCCCTTATTTTACTGTGAACCAAACAACTTTAAAGTATTTCAAATATAATGTAATCATCGTACCTTGTAAACTTTTTACTTTGTATTTCATTTTCAGCATACCAAACAACCCCTAAATGTTATTTTAGGGTTAATTTTCTTTGGTAATGAGTAATAAGTTGGTACTTTAACAACAACAAGCGTTTATCCCACTAGTGGGGTCGGCAGCATGAATCTTTTTTTTCCATCGTGCCATATTGAATGTCACATTTTCATTTAATTCTAATAAATTAAGCCATTTTTTATACAATATGCGCAAATATTTTAGGTCTACCTCTATCTTTCTTAACTTAAGTAGAATCTAAAGCATCTACTCTCCTAGCTGGATCATCAGATGTTTGACGTTTAATATAACCAAACCATCTAAGACGACTCTCTAATCTTGTCTGCCAGTGGATATACAACAACCTTTTTACGAATACATTCATTTTGTATTTTGCCTCTAAGTGTCAAGCCATTCATCCACCTAAGCAGTCTCATCTCAGCAGCGCTTAACTTAGTTTATAATTTAAAAATAAAGAAAATTGCTTTTCAAGATTGCTTCTAAAAGGACAAGGTTTCAAGGTGATCAAAACAAGAAAAAGCTATACCACTAGTATTTTGGTCAAAACAAGACTTCAAGGTGATCAAAACACTTTTGTTGTTGTATTATGCTCTTATTCCCATGCTACCACTCTTGAATCTATGCTTCCGCTTTACTTTCAAATAATGAAATTTTTTCTTATTTTTTCTTGATTCTTCAACATAAATCGAATTTCCCGAAGCCTTAATTCCATTTTGTGCAGAACTCATTCATCTTTAACTGATTTTAGGCCTTAATTATTATTCTGTATATTAGACATGTCTACCACCAAAGCCAATCTGTAAGTAACTTCTGATTCTTTTATTTATCTCAAATGGTCGCATGTACCTTGGACTCAGCTTCAACCCTCGGTCAAAACTACATATACTATTCATTGGCCTTGCCTTTAAGAATATAAATTCACCAACTTCAAATTCAATCATTTTATGCATTGAGTTATAATATTTCTACTAATAATCCAGCATAGCTTTCAATATATCTATGATAATTCTTATTTTCTAAAAGATTTTGTCAACTAATTATACACGCACCAGCAGTCTCTCTTCAACTTCAACCCAACTAAAAGTCTACA
>JXCR01017984.1:3249-23946 GCA_002079205.1 Phalaenopsis hybrid cultivar
GTTGTATGTGGAACATTCCAAGTAAGTTTGTCAACTTAATGCTCAAGTCTTGTTTATTTTCTTCTTGTCTCAATTTGATTTTCGGAACTACCTAAGCTCTTCATGAGATGATAAATTGTGCTATAACTGATGAAAGATTTGTTAACATCTTATGCTTGTTGGTGTATTGTCGGTTGTTAAAATTCCTCTCTTCTTTTGAAAAATATAAAATGTAATTTTGATTTAATTTAATATATATATATATATATAACCACCCGTCTCCGCTCTGCTAGGGTTTCGCCTCACGGCGAACCCTAGCGTCTGCTTCGATATCTCTCTAGTCGTCTCTGCTTAACCTTCCTCGTCGGCTTCTCGCGTTGTATGCCGCTTTGGATTCGGCGGGCTGCGTCTGCTCCTTCGTCGCCACTCATCGTCGCCGCTCTGCTCGAACGTGATTCCGCAGGGGCGTTGTCCGCTTCTGCGCCCGCTTCTGCGTCTGTTTCTGCGCCACTTCTGCGATTTGGGCGTTAAGAATAGGGCGTATTTTCTGGGTTTCCGCTCCTGCTCCCTATTTTCTTGATTTGGACTTTCTGGATTCTGACTTTGCTCTTAATTGCTTTCTTCATTGTTCTTAACGCCACACCTCTATCTATTGGGAATGACTTCAGACAGATTGTATGCTGCTGCTCTTGCGGGTGTAAACGCCGCCTCAGGTACACCAAAATCGTGCTCTTTCCCTCATTCGTTTGAGTGGGAGGAGGATATCAAGAAACCTGAAAGGAAAAATGGGAAGTCTGCCATCCTTTTTACAAAAGCTGAAGATATTCAACTTGCTTCCTCCTGTCGACTTAATTTAATTGGGAATTTCCTGTATGATCATCCCAAAATGGAGCTGATTCGTAAAGAATTTGTGTTTATATACCTAGTTGTAGAGTGGAAAATTGGACTGTTAGGTGGAAGACACATTCTCATACAAATTAATATTGAAGAGGATTACACGCGTTTATTTGATAGAAGGATAATCTAGATTGATAACAGAGCAATGAAAATTCTGAAATGGTCTGTGGATTTACAGAACTTTTGATCATTCTGGTTTGGATTCGCCTCTCTGGTCTGAAATTTCATTATTTTACTCAAAAAATTTTGTACGCTATTGCCTCAGCTTATGGTAAGCCACTCATAACGGACATTCCTACTTTTAATCTTTCCCGTCCATTAGAAGCCAGAGTACTTGTTGAAAGAGACGTCACTTCATCTGCTTGTGAGGAAATTTGGCTGGACACACAACATCATGGATATTGGCAAAAGGTAGTGATTGAGCATTTTTCTTCATATTGTTCAAACTGTTGTATGCTCGACAACTCCAGTTCTCAATGCCACCATCTACATACACACCTCAGACCAAAAAAACACAGAGCTCTGCCAAAGACAGTGTTTCATCTC
The DNA here is from genome assembly GCA_002079205.1 of Phalaenopsis hybrid cultivar. NCBI lineage: Eukaryota > Viridiplantae > Streptophyta > Magnoliopsida > Asparagales > Orchidaceae > Phalaenopsis > Phalaenopsis hybrid cultivar. The sequence continues at coordinate 4,672 of JXCR01017984.1, forward strand.
CTCCTGATCAACTCTAAGTTATTGACAATATTGATTATCAAAAGAATGCCCCCGAAGACGTCACTATTCTTCCAGACAATATTAAAACCACTCAGCCGTCTCTAGAACCTCCTATCATGGGTGTGAGGGAGATTCTTCAGACCCCACTTGCCTTAGAACTTATCACTGTTATTACAGGTTGCAATACTTCTACTGTTTCACTACCGCCTCATCAGGTCGAGCAAGCTGTATCTGTCACTCAGGTTCATGGAGATCATGTTGTGCAACAATCTACACCTGTCCAACCAACTTTGGAATAATCTATTGATCAAATGAGTCAATCACCAGATGAGGAATGACAGGTCTACATATCGAGGAGGAAGAAGAAAAATGGAGACCTACTTGAGCTCGGGAATCTGATGGATAATATTTTGGTTATTTTGGGCAATGACACTCACCTTACTAATTTGTTAGCAGACCCAATTCTGAGAACTAGAGGCAGAAGGAAGACTAAAGTGGGACGTCCCTAGCACTTCTGCGGCCTTTGGTGGCTTTTTGATTTTTTATCTTTATGTATTTTTGCTTTATTTGAATTTTGTGTGTGTTGTATTGTGTGAGTTGAGCCTTCTTTTAAACTTTCTCGTACAACCTTTCTGTATCTTTTCCGTTTTAATAAATTAACCCTTGAGCTTTTTCAAAAAAAAAAATATATATATATATATATATATATATATATATATATTGTTTTTCTTGAAAATAATATTTGAATTTTTGAAAANTTCTTTTTTATATATATACACACTCAAATCAACCAACAAAACAGGCCCAAAAGGTAGCATTTAAACTTTTCCAAACCTTCAACAAAACAACCCAAAGAAAGTAGCATTTGAAGGCCTCAAATCTGCAGCCAAATCTATAACTTCACATTTAAACCCAGGTGTTATAGACATAAATATAAAGGAATTGGGTGGTGTACATGTAAATCTCAGGAATTTGAGCAGCATGTAACTTTCCTCTCTTTTTTTTTATGAAATTCACATGTGAACATTCAAAGAAGAGTAGTATGTGAACTCAAATACATCAGTTTCCCATACTTGTAGAGGTGTGTAGGGATTAAACTAGTAGGATTACTGTCATGGAAACTTGTTGATATTTGAAATTCACCAACTCTTTATGGTCAAAATCAGAAACTTCCTCTTCTTTTTTCTTTTTTAAAGAGACCAAGCAAGACAACAAAACACCAAGGAATCCACAACAGTATCGAGCAACCAAGCAAGGAGTACCGGGCAAAACAAGAAGATTGAGCGGTTAAGGGAGGGAAAAGAGTTGCCTCATGAGGCAGAACCAAAAGAAAATGCAAGAGCAAGCCCCTGAAAATTTTCAGCAGCACTTCCCCTCTCCTTAAAATTTCGGCCAACCCAAAACCCTTCCCCAAGTGAGGTATTTATAGCCCAGAAGGGAGGAAGTAGCCACCTTCACTTACCAGGTCGGTGAGTCAATCGCGACAGAGACGGGGCGGAAGCGACAAGAGTCGTAGGGGGAGCGTGGTGGGTAGGTGGTGCAGGGAGCAGATGGAAGCTTTTCGTAGAGCACGAGGGAGGGGACCTCGAGGTCGAGGTCAAGGTCAAAGCCGCATGAGGAAGAGAAGTTCGTTGGAGCAAACTCGGCCCTAGGGTCTCACCTGGGCTGCGACCAAAGAAGGGGAGAAGGGGCGGGCTCGACTAGGGCTCTCGATCAGGAAGAAAAGGATTGGGCTCTGTTTGAAGGAAATGGGGGAGTTCGGGTGGGAGTGTGCGTGAGTTAGGTTAGGGATTTGGGTAAAATGAATTTTCTATTTTTTCTTAAAAGTTTAATATTAAAATTTCGCAACTCGCCCACTATTCGCTCGTGCACAAAACCATATCAAAATGGGTGTTATTCCTAAGTGAATTCGACGTTCTGAATGCAATGACACACTCTGTTTCGTCATCCGGGGTTGTTCGGACAACCTCGTCGACGATCGGATAAAAAATGTGTCGAATTCAATTTTCTTCAAATTTCAGGCTTGTGATCGATCATTTCAAAATTTTATTTATGTTTTGATTAATTATGCAACATTTAAAGGCGTAAATGACGTAAATTGCGATAATTAAACAAGTCAATTGTCTGAATTGTGAAGTTTGTGCGTGCGAAAGTGCAAATTGTGCATAAGAAAATACTAGGGCTTAATGATCATATAGAGACTCCTTTTGAGTTCCCTCATGTTGGTTTCAATCTTCTAAGTGTTAGAGGTCAAGAACCACAAATGTGGAACTCCAAAAGAGTAAAGAAGTAGTTTATATTTTTTAAAATGAGGTGGGTCCTACTACTAGGGCTTTAAGATAAACAAAGGGAGAATCCTAAGGTTAGACCTTGAACCCTAAGAAGAAAACAAGACCTCGCTAAAAATGAGGTCAACATCTATCTCAACTGATAATTTTCTCTAGGTGCGACCTCTAGAATAAATCTATGACTTTACATTTCATGTTGCAGTCTTTAATGAGCAATACATTTGAATGAATACCTTGCTTTTGACGGCCGCTGAGCACCTGTTGTAGCTCTTATGGCTATTGCATTTTGTTTGATTAAAATTGAGGCCATGTTTGAATTGTCTCCCTTTCCTTATTTTCTGAACATTCACTCAATTGAAAGGAAAACTGGTTTGGGAACCATATTTTCATTTCTTATTTTTAGAAACAAAAATGAGCTGTTTAAAAAAATGTGAAAATGTCTAAAAGAGCATATTGACCTTTTTTTTGTGAAAATATGCCCTAAGTGATTGTTTGGACTAGTTAGATTAATTAAGATATTTGCATACTAATTATGCTAATCAAATATTAATAAAACAAATCAGTGATGAATTATAGCTTGTTCGGGATCAATTGTTTTTTGTTTTTATTTTTATTTTTAAAATCTTGTTTTTTTACATATTTTATTTTTTTTCTAAAAATAAATTTACATATTTTATTTTTAAAATCTTGTTTTTTTACATATCTTAGAAACATTTTTTCTTACAAACAACTTATGATTTTGATTGTTTACCTTCTTTTTCCTTTAATAGCATGTATTCTTTCGTATATTTACGTTGGTAGGCAGGACAGCAATCGCCTATATGGGCTTATATAGTTTCACACACTTAGGAAGTTGCAGTCCTAAATGGATTGGTTTTACTTTACCCATGCCCTTTTTTTTTACAAAGCGCTCTTATTGGGCATTTTTTTCCTTCTTTCTTATTTTCATTTTTTTTAATTGTATATGCATGTTTTCTTATAAAAAAAGTTGTAGTCTAGAAAGTGGCCATTGCTATAATGCTTTGAACTCCAAATATGCATCAAGCTATTTCTTAAGTCTTGATAACTCACTTGATGATGGTTTCAGCTTTAGTGTTGATGACCAAAGGTGTGCTTGGGACATATGTTTCACAGTTTTACTTTATAGACTATTAATGTGCTTTTGTTTGGCTACATTTTTCTTTCTATAAAAAAATTTTATGGTAAGAAGTTTTGCAATTAGATTTGTTCGATTGTTTTAGGTATTAGAAAGCTATTGTCTGCTTTTTGGAGGCAAAAAATCTATAATTTCTACACAACTTTTCGAAGACTCTATTTTTCCCACAGTAAGGTCATAATAAATTTAACAGGCATCTGCAGCCTTTCCAAATGGACCTTGAAACGCACTTCAGTTGGTCATAGTTCCTTCCCATTTTTAGGATGCCTTGTTTGACAAATGTAAGAGGAACTTGAGATGCTGCCCAGGTTTTCTTTTTTAATTGATAAGCCTATAAGCAAATAGCCAAACAACTCTTAGTTTGAGTATCTTTAAAAACAATCATTCTTTAATCAAATAGCCAAACATATTTTGTTTTAAATCAAAACATAAATAAAATAAAATAAAATACTAATTGATCCCAAACGGCCCCTTAATTCTATATTTAATATTGGGTTTTATAAATGTTTAATTTTATTAATTAGGTATGGGACAATCAACTATTCCAATGATTTATTAAAATAATTCTTTATAACTATTTATTAAAGAGAATTAGGGATTATCGGAAGTTTAACTATGGTCATTTAGTTTATTATTATGTAATCGTAGTAATAAGACATAGAATAATTAATTAATTTATTAAGTAGCAAGAATAGTTAATTATGTATTAATTTGGATTTGTATGTAAATATTAATTTCTGATTTAATTTTTATTTATGGTAAATAAGATTTTAATTAATATTTAATTCATAAAAGACCAGTGTAATTTGTAATGAATCTTTTAGTCAGGCTAATTAAAGATTAATTAGGATTTTAATTTTTATCATGAAAGGTATGGCAGTATTTAATTTTGATAAGTTGATCTAATACAGTAATTAGTTAAGAATTTTATGTTGTCTTTAACCATTTATTCTATTTGATTAGGAAGTAATTACAGTTTTAGTTAATGTCATTAAGTTTTTAAACTCTAATTAAATATTTGACTAAGTATATATGTTTAGGATTGGATTAGCCTAAGAAATTAATAAGTAATTAGTGATTATGATCATGACAGATTAATTAGTGCTAAAATCAGGTTTAGTTTGCATAATCGAAACTTGGATGTGATTATTTTTTATTAAATAATTAATCATCTTAGTTAAACTATAGGAAACTTTTATTTTAAATTTTCATTCCAAGTTTATATTTTATTTTCTGATTTTAAAACAAGGAATGAGCAAAACATACAAACATTATTTTATTTTACGTGAAATTTAAAGCAACAAAAAGAAAAAAAAAGAAGGAAACAAAACATTTCTAAATATGGCCTGAATTTTTTTCATGCCAAGCCATATTATTAATTGGCTCCTTTGTCTTGTGTTTCAGGTCAATCCTTCAAATATCGTACTTGAATCTCACAAATGTCATCAATTTTTTACACTCTTTTCAGTTAGTGTCATTGAAGAACTCATTTTATTTATCTAACATTCTTCATTTTTAATTGCTAAAATATTTTTATTTTTTTTATCCTAAGCTATCTGTTTGATGGATTACTGTAGTTCTCCAACAATTTGTGTTTCAGCTTTTGCCTTTTTTTTTTCTTTTCTTTAAATGCTGTATTCAAGCATGTTACTTGTATATTTCTCTATTTTTGGTAACAGCAACTAGATTCCTATGTATGGGATTTATGGTTTTCTAAATTTTGTATTGTTTCCTTTTTCCAGATCACAACTAAGAGAATAAATTTCATTGCTGATGTGCATACTACCGATGAATCCATAGCTGAAAGCTTGGCTGCTTCTGCCCAACACCAGGAACAAGGGAAGGACAGAAGTTGGTCCATCTCAACCCTTCATAAGATTTTTTGGAGAAGGTTGAAATAAAAATCTGACCATCTTCATTATCTTGCATGTCATACTACCTAAAAGTAAATTAAAATTTATCAGAAACTCATTTATAGAATTTTGAAGAGGTATTTCTGTCATCATTTGAAGGCTACAGATGCGGTGTTTTTCAATTTAGCCTTCATGTTGTCATAAGCATAATGCATTTCTACCTTGTTTTATTTCATATTTCTAGGTTAGTAATCATTAGATATCTTCTTCATACTATTTTCCATTTTGAAATGACATTTCTTTAATTTATTTTGAAATGCTTTTGGACATCTTGTTTTGTATCTTAGAATTATTTTGATCATCCTTACGCCTTCAAACTAGGTGGAAAATACTTTAACTTCCCTTTTATTCAAATTATTCACAATACATTGAATTAAATTATTTTTTGATGCATCTCTTTCATTTATTTATCCCATTTGTTTGCTTTTTGTAGATATTTTGTGAGAAGAAGTGCTTTAGAAATTTTTATGGCTGATCGATCAAATTACTTCTTTGACTTTGGGGTAAAATCTTTCTGAAACTTCCATTCAATTTCCTTATATGCTAGACTAAAAAGTTTCGTGTGTAGTTTATTAGTCTCTCGTGATTATGTTGAGCTGCATGACCTGTTTCTTCCTTTCAAGTTGCCTTAACTTAGTACTGCTTATACTCAACATCCTGGAGATATTACGTGTGTGCCTGAATTATTACCTGGCATGATGTAAACTCTGCATTCATGGCCAGAACCGGTCCAGACCGGTTTGTTTACTGGCCGGTTCAGGGAATTCTTATTTTCTTGAGCTGGCTGCTCTCTTATGCGGTCTATTTAGTATTTTATTTAAGTTATTATCAGGGTATTATATTTTCGAGATATAAATATGTTGTTAAACCTGGTTTGACCCCCTTTGATTTTGATTTTATGCCATTTAGAGATTGTGCCTCTGATTTTCTACCCAAATGAATGTTGGATCCTTTTTAATGCACAAGTGTTGTGCCTGTAGCCTGCTCAGGACTTTATGGTGGATTACCCTGGCATCCATACTCAGACGTACTGCTATTTTTACTGAGTTGCCTGCTGCCTTTACCTGGGACAGCAGCCATTATTTTTTTCACCTTCCAATCTTCATCGACTTCTTTTCCCTCTTTTTTTTTTGCTCTTCTACAACATTTTACTATTAGATCCAATCCTCAAACACCTTGTAGGGACCCTAAAACAGTGTCATGACATGCCATATATCCACTTAGATAAATTGAGCATGCATCTATATAAAGGCTTGGGGGGTTGTACATGTATGTTTTAATGCATACTGTGCAATTGTGTTTCTTTCTTACGAACGTAATCTTTGATGCTGGATCAATTTATCTGAGATTGGTCAAATCACTAATTAGTTCTTGGAGAAATGATCCGTTTGACAAATGGTCATTGAAATTGTAAATTTTTGTCCTGATAGAATATATATTCCTAAGTACAAATTATATTATCTTTTAAAAAAATCCATTTATGATATATTTTGTTATTTTGATAGTTGGTTGGTCGTGAATGTTCTTTATTAGAATATTAGAATATTAGAATATTAATATGCAGCTGTATTAATTGTTTTGATTTGCTTTTATTACTTTCATTTTCCCTTTTATTCTGTTTTTATTTGTTTCCTTACTAGTAAATTCTGTAATAGGTATTTATACTCCTCTTTGCATCAATAAGATCATCTTGGTTCTATTCTAACATGATGTCAGAGTCATCGCTCTAACCTAACTGTTGTCGGGCCTTCCTTGTTGCATGCTAGACCTACTTCCAGATTCTTGTCCATATAGGTCGCGCCTTCTCGTCTCCCATTTAGGTCGTGCCTTCCCTTTTCCTATATAGGTCTTGCCTTCTGTTGGAGTCTTGTCCCTCGTCCGGTGGAGTCTTGTCTCTTCTGTTGGAGTCCCTGTCTCCCGTTAGAGCCCTCCCGAGCCGACCAGATCTTACCCGTCCGATCCTAGCCGGCTGATGACTCTCCAGAAAAGGTGATCTGACAGCCGAAATCTTCTTCCAACCAACCAGAATATCTCTTCCAGCATTGAGCCATCATTAAATGTTTTTTATTTCACTGGATGATCAATTCCAATCTCTGTTCCTCTGCAAACTGGAGGACATGAGAACATCATGAACTTCTTGATTACAACCCATAAACTGAACGACGATAGCTTTCTTTAATGGTCTCAATCTGTGTCCTTGTTCATCAAAGGGCGTGGGAAATTCGGTCACCTCGTTGGTATGATTTGTGAATCTCCAACGACTGACCCGACATTTGGGGCCTGTGAAGTTGAGAATTCCATGGTCATTTCGTGGTTGATTAACTCAATGGAGGCATCTATCGGACGATCATATATGTTCCTTCCGCAAGCGCCCTCTGGACAGCAGTGCATGATACCTACTCAGATGTAGGGAATTCAAGCCAACTCTATGAGTTATCTAAGTAAATCTATGAGGCAAGACAAGGATCCAGGATTGTAACCCAGTACTACAAGGACCTAGTTGCATTATGAATGGAATGCTACTTATATTATCACTACACTTGGGAATCTCCTGTCGACCTATCTCTCTTCCAGAAATTCTAAAAAATTATATCATGTTTCAATTTCTAACTAGCCTCAACAGAGATCTTGACGAAGTCCTGGGACGTATCCGTGGTCGGGATCCTCTTATTTTGACTCGTGTTGCTTTCATTGAGATTTGTCGTGAAGAGAGCCGAAGGCTTGTCATACTTGGTGCTTCTACTGCGTCAGTTGAAGCATTCGCCTTGATCTATAATAGTTCTCAAACCCGAGTTGGTCATCCCACCTGTGATTATTGTTGCAAACCCAATCACACTCGTGATAAATGTTGAGACCTTCAGCCAAATCTTCAATTGCCAAGGTCTCTCTACGACATCTGAATCCAACACGGTACTGCAAGCCTCTACTTAGAACAATCCATATTCCTCCAACTCTCTTAAAAGTTAAATGGAGCCCTTAATCAAGTTGCTTGGATCTGGTCTGCTCTCTTCCGACCCGTTGAATTCCCATGTTCGTCAAGGTACTAATTCTATGATACTTCTTTCTTTTGCCCCCTCTAGTCTGTCTGTTGATCATTGATTCAGATGCCACAGACCACATGACTAGAAGTTCTCAAACTTTCTCGACATACTACCCTTGCTTAAGGAAATGTACTATTAAAATTGCTGACGAGTCTTCATTGCTGATAAATTGTCTGTTGTTTTAACAACAGATCTAATTCTGGAATCTGTGTTAAATGTACCTCTGTTGAAATGTAACCTTTTATCTGCAAGTAAACTGACAAATGACATTGATTGCGTTGCTCATATTTTCTCTGATGTCTGTGTCTTTCAGGATTGCCGTTCGACGAGGATGATTGGAACTGCTAAGCGGGTTGAAGAGCTTTACTTTTTTTAAGAGAAAAACACGGAGAATGAGGACACTCCACGCAATAGTTGTAGTTTTTCAATGAATGTTCTATTATACACTCTCGTTTGGGTCATCATTGTTTCCAGAACTTAAAACAGTGGTATCTATTGATATTGACTAATAAAAATATTTCTAATTTCAAATGTGAAACCTGTCAGTTAGGTAAATATTATTATGTTCGTTATCCATCCCATAATTACACGTCTTTCGTTCCTCTCTTATTCATAGTGACTTATGGAGACCCTCTCGCACTCTTAACTATACTAATAAACGGTGATTCCTTACTTTAATTGATGATCATACTCGGATGACACAAGACTATTTTTTAAATAATAAATTTGAAGCTGCTATCACTTTCAAAAACTTTCACACTTATTTTGACCCAATTCAAAACTCCTATTCAAATCCTTCAGACTAACATTGGTCATGAATTTTTTAACTCTATATTAGGAGAATTCGTGGTATGTTGGGACATATAGCTCTTGTACTGACACTATTCAACAAAATGGGGTAACCAAGAGAAAAAAACTGACATGTCATCGACGTTACTAATCCACTAAGTTTCACTCTAATGTCATAAAACGTTTCTACAATGATGTCATTCTTTCTGCCACTTATATCATCAATGAAGTTCCCTAAAAAATTCACAACTTTCTTACCTCTTTAGTCGTCTTAAGTTCGTGCTTTCCTCACAATTGGGTCTTCTTCACTTTAGATCGCAAAATATTTGGGTGCACAACTTTTGTCCGGAACACATCCCCAACTAGGAGTAAACTTGATCCTATGCCCGTAAAATGTGTTTTTCTAAAATACCCTGCTACTCAAAAGGGGTATCGGTGCATTGACTCTACCACAAATAAGGTCTATACGAGTGTTGATGGCTCCTTTCTTGAAAGTGTTCCTTACTTTCCTACCTCAGCCTCCGGTGAGGGGGGGAGTAGAGTTCGTGAACATTGTTCCTTACCCCATTCATGTGAATGTCCCCCTTACATTACTTACCATCAATGACCCTTTATTCCTTTGGTCACACCCATTTCTCCTACCACCAAGGAGTCCTCTCTCCCTCTGATTCCACCAGCACATGGTCCCACTTTCTGTGTCTATACTTGACGCACTCGTTCTGATGCACCTACTCTAGAGCTCGTTAACCCCTTGTGGGACTCTGAATCCCCTCTTGAAAACATTTGCAGCACTGCTCCTCCAAATGAGGAAGCCAACTCCTCTATTAAGTTACACAATCAGGCATGCTCTCTCCATCCTTTGGTAAACTGTCTCTTTTCGCAGATTATTACCCACCTACAAAGCATTTACTACGGCCCTAACCAATCATTAGCTTCAATCTAAGCAGACCTTACTTGGAAAACTGTCGTCATGAAGGAGATAAATGCTCTTTAGTGGAACCATACCAGGGACATTGTTGATCTTTCTCGAGGCATGAAAGCAGTAGGATGCCGATAGATTTTTAGCATCAAGTTTAAATCTGATGAATCCTTTGAACGCAACAAGACACGATTGGTTGCTAAAGGATACTCACAGACCTGCGGAGTTGATTATGAGGAGTCTTTTGCGCCAGTTGCTAAATCAAACACCATTCGGATCCTCTTATCCCTTACAGTAATTCTAGATTGACCCTTATCCCAGGTTGATGTTAAGAATGTGTTTTTGAATGACAATATTATAGAGGAGGTATATATGGTTCTTCCTCCAATCTTTGACTTCATTGCCTCCCAATGGCAAGTATGTAGACTGCAAAAATCCCTTTATGGGTTGAAGCAATAATCATGAGCTTGGTTCGGGAAATTCACAAAAGTGGTGGTAGATCATGAATTCACTTAAACTCAATCGGACCACTCTTTTCTTTTGGCACTCCTCTAGTGGCAATGTACTTGTCCTTATTGTTAATTTTGATGATATAGTACTCACAAGAAATTATCTCCCTGAAAGGCATAATTAATGCTTACTTGGAAATGAGACTTGAGATCTCTCCGGTACTTCGTAGGCATAGAAGTTACTCGGTCTTCTCAAGGTATTTGTCTGTCTCAACGGTAATATGTGATTGACCTTTTAACAGAGAGCAATCTTCTCTTATGCAAACCAGTGGCCGTCCAGATGGATCCCAATGAAAAACTTCTTGATGTTCCCAACTCAGTTGCTGTAATCAAGACTCAGTACCAACATTTTGTGGAGAAGCTCATCTACCTTGCCCGTACACGCCTCGACATATGCCACGCAATTGGAATAGTCAGTCAATTCATGCATAATCCCTATGAGCACCACCTTTAAGTTGTCCACTATTTAAAAGGCACACCAGGCTCAAGTTTGTTTTTTTCTAGCCACACTTATCATTCTATTGAAGTTTACATAGATGCAAATTCGGCCCTGTTGGTTTATGATCGGCGATCTACCTCGGAATACCGCTCATTTGTGCGAGGCAACCTGTTTCAAGAAGCAGTCTGTAGTTTCTCATAGCAGTACGAAAGCCAAATTTCAGTTCACATCCCTGAAAATTTGTGAAGAACTTTGGTTACACATCATGCTCCACGAACTATGTATGATTGTCTCCACTCCCCTCCAATTGTTCTGTGTAACAAGACTGCCATTAGTATTGCTCACAACCCGGTCCAACATGATCGCACTAAGCATGTTGAGATTGGTCACCACTTCATTAAGAAAAAGTTTGAGCCTGGGGAAAATTGTGTTCCATTTTTGTCGTCTAGTGGTCGGCTAACAAATATTCTAACAAAGAACCTTCTCGGCCACTGTTCGATGATTTCAAATTCAAGTTGAACATGATTGACATCTATGCTTCAATTTAAGAGGGAGTATCATAATATTAGAATATTAATATGCAGAATTTTGTATTAATTGTTTTGATTTGCTCTTATTTATTTTGTATTAATATTTTGTTTTTATTTGTTGCCTTAAATCCTCTAATGATATTTATACCCCTCTTTGCATTAATAAGATCATCTTGGTTCTATTCTAACATTCTGTAAGGATTTAGTCAAAATAGAACATATGATCCATGGCGTTTTGTACCACTTTGACGATGCAAAAATTATGAACCTAGAGAGAAATTAATGTGTACTTGAAGCGTTAAGAGTATCAGCTGGCCCTTTTTGCATATATAAAGTAGTTTCTATTTTTTATTTGTTTCAGAGTATTGAAGGATGTAAGAATGCATTTCGTGGCATCATTCAGGCACGCCCGCCTCATGTGCATGATATCTTTTTCACAGCAAAGGTTAGCTCTTCTTTTGCCTCAAACACTCTTTTTTAACGAGTAAAGTGCCAAAATAGTCCCTTGACTATTTAGATGGGGTCATTTTAGTTTTAGAGTCATTAAAAGTGCCAAATTGGTCCTCAAATTATTTTAATATGGATTGAAAGGACTAATTTAGCCCCCTTTAAAAGAGTCTGGGGACTAAATTGACACTTCTATAGACCCTTGAGACTAAAATGACTCCCGACAAAGAGGCATCATACCATTTTGATTATTTTCTCTTTTTATATTTTAATGTGCAACTTAACCATAGCTGTGTGGATATCCACAATTTGTTGTAGAGACCTGAGCAGATTTATAGAGAAAGTCAGCTTATGGATCGTTGGGCCAGGTGGGAGGTAAGAAGCCTTATGGTCTGCATGCCATTTTACAGTTGATAAAGCAAATTCATGATTTCATTTACTTCTTGCCGCAGATTAGCAATTTTGAATATCTAATGGAACTCAACACCTTGGCTGGCCGTAGTTACAATGACATCACACAGGTTAATTTACTAATTATTATGTTAATGATCTTTTGAGAGTATTTCACAGTTCATACTCTTAACTTCCTGTATTATCTGCAGTATCCTATTTTTCCATGGATCTTGGCAGATTATTATTCTAAAACATTAAACCTTGATGATCCTTGTTCTTATAGAGATCTTTCAAAGGTATCTATGGGAATTGTGTTTTTAATATTTCTGCCTTCCATTGGTTTAGCATTTTGTTTGACTTTTATAGTTCTATGATACAGCCAATTGGTGCTCTAAATCCTGACAGGCTAAAGAAGTTCCAAGAGAAGTACTCTACCTTTGATGATCCCAACATCCCCAAATTCCATTATGGCTCACATTATTCTAATGCCAGAACGGTGATTTTCCACTCTTTTGCTCTTTTAGTAGTCTAAGCAGTTGTTCTACTATTTGTGCATTTATATGTTGATATTCTTAGAAGTGCCAGAAAATATTTTAATATGTATTCTACTAAATTAGTTTTTTTTGTATCTTGATAATTTAGATGTGAACTATGTGGTTCAGTCATGAAAGACCGGCATCCATGAGATGAGGAGACATAAATTTACGAGCAAATGTTAGTAGAAGTTTGAGAAGAATACCTAGCTATACATTTTTTTTTTTTTTTAATCTATGTGATACCAGAATTAGTTCAAAACAACGTGAACGAAAACAAAATTTATTAAGTAAAGGGATCGAGGCTCAAATCAGAAATATGACACAACGACAACAACAACCTCCAGCTAGGGCCATAAGAGAAGATCTGAGGGCGGTGGTGGCGTCGGCGAAGCGGCAAGAAGAAGGGGAAGGTTTGGTGGCTATACGGTAGGTTGGGAAGGGAGTTAGTGGGTGGTTTTGAGGGCCGCAGGAGGGGACGACAAGGAAGGCTGCAAGGAAGGAAGTGACAGGGTGTTGGGTGATGGTAGGACGGGCTGGACAGCAAGGATAGCTACAGTTAAGGGGTGGCTGGCTAGGTGGACAACCAACTGGGAAGGGTGCGGCCAGCTGTTAGAGGGCTGGAGGGAGCAGAGAGGAAGTAGGCCGATGGCTAGAGGGGGTAAGGAGGAGATCAGAAGGGATACAACACCATCTCAGAGCAGGATATAGCCGAAGCACCACCCTTAGCAAGGGAAGAGGAAACTCCACACGAAATTTGAAAACAACAATCAAACACAACCTAATCATAATCCCAGAAAACAACATATGTATATGTATATATATATATATATATATATATATATATATATATATATATATGACTTCATACATAAAAAGCATAAAAGGAAAGATAGGGTAAGGGTTGTCGGCATTGTCGCCCTTCCAATATGCCGCTTAGTCCAGTTAGGGCCTGGATCGAAACTCCTTCGAACTGGTCGAACTGGTTCTTTTGCTGCTCGTACGGCCAGCTGGCCCCTAGATCCGTGGCATTCTGCAAAGGTTGGGGAACCTTCGACCTCATTAGTCGAAGCTTCTGGCTCCTCGAAATACGGTGTCAGGTCCACAACATTGAACGTGATCGAAACATTGTAGTCTCATGGTAGGTTGATCTTGTAGTCACTGTTATTTAGCTTCTGAAAGTATTGTGAAGGGATTTGCTCTGGGCTTAAGCTCCCCGAATGCTCCTAACGGAAATCTTTCCTTCTTCAGTCGAATTCAGACAAGCTCTCCTTTCTGGAACGTCATCTTTTTCCCGGATTTATTTGCCTGGGTCTAATATTGTCGTTCTGCTTAGCAATCTCTCTGCCAACCTGCTTGTTGATTTTTTTAATTTGTGAACCTGTTTTGTGGTGTCATCGCTGGCCTTTGATGCCGACATAAGTGGTATTGACTCAAGTGGCATGAGCGGATTGCCACCATACAAAATCTCGAACGGAGTGCGTCCTATAGTCTGGCTCACAACTCTATTATAGGCAAACTTTGCTTGAGCAGGAATAAGATCCCACTGCTTGATATTCTTTCTCATGAAGCACCTCAAAGGGTTGTCTAGGCTCTTGTTCACTACCACTGTTTGTATGTCTATTTGTGGATGAGCTGACGAACTGAACTAGAGCTTGGTGCCTAGCTTTCTCCATAAGATCCTTCAGAAGTGGCTCAGAAACTTGACGTCTCTGCTGGAGGTGATGGTCGTGGGAATTTTGTGGAACCTCATGATCTCTCGAAAGTATAAATAAGCGATATTAGATGCATCCAGTGTTCGATGGCAGAGTACGAAATATGTCATTTTCGAGAATCTGTCCACCATAACAATCACAGAGTCCTTGTTCCTCTGTGTCCTCGGGAGCCTCACCACACAGTCAATGCTAACATCTGCTCACGGTGGTGCTTCTGGTACTGGTAATGGTGTGTATAACCCTGCATTCAACTCTCTTGTCTTTGCCAGTTGGCAAATCCTACACTGCTTGACATGTCGCTCCACATCCCTCAATCAGTCAAGGCCAAAAGAAATGCTCTCTCACGAGGGTGAGAGTCTTGTCCCTTTTGAAATGTCCTACCAATCCTCGGTGGAACACTAGCCTCTCTCAGCGAGCGTCTCGGAGCGCACAACTAACTCGTGTGGAATAAGTATCCATCTGCTCGGTAGAATTGTCCGCTTGACTTCTCTTGATATTGCTCCCAGCTGTTCTTGAAATCCTCATCCGTGTCTTATAAGTTCTTTACGACTTCAAAACTCACGACACGAGCCAACATTGATGCAATCAATAGTGATGATTGTTCAGTGCGTCTGCTACGTGATTTTGGCTTTCTGTCTTATGTTTATGCATGAACTGAAATGATGCTAGAAATTCCACCTAGGAGGCGTGCAGATCCTTTAATTTGCTCTGGCTGTTGAGAAATTTCAAAGCTTCATGGTTCGTAAACAATGTGAACTCACTTGTTAGCTGTCGGCGATAAAAAGTTGGGGGAGTGGTGAGTTGCCCGTAAGAAGCTGTCGGTAATCGGAATCGAAATCCTATCGCCGGCTTCGGAAGGACGCTTTAATTTACATATAGATTTAAGTTTAGAAAAGTATGAAATCAAATGGACCCCCATAATTTTCACAGTTTAAATGAAAGAACACTCTATTTCAAATCTTGTATCTATTCTGAGGGATAAACACAAGACTTGAGGATGAGGCTTGATCAAATAAACTAAGAAATATATGACGTCTGTTTGGTCTGTGAAACCGTTTTATTTGCCGACAAATTCCCCTATTTAATATAAAAAATTAAATACGGTTTATTTTAAGCTGGGTTCAGAAAAGCTTCCTATAAGGGCAAACCCTTATAGTTAATTACATCTTAAATGACTGAAGTCACTTAAGAATACTCTCAATAAAAATTAGAAAAAATTATCTTCAAGGACTTAAAAAGGATGTGACTTTTCAACAAAGTCGGACAAAGAGGTGCGAAAGAGGAATGACTCAAATTTGGAACATTTATTATAGAATCCAAATGAGAAGAACTAGGGGATGCAACAGATTCAGAGGAGATCCTCGGTGACTTCCCAGTCTACCCTATGGTTTGGCTTCAGTTTCGAGGAGAAATATTCAAGTGTTTTATCCTGTCAATTTTATTTAATTAGGGTTTACATTCGTATGAAACGATCACACAAACAACCTGGAAGATATGAGGATTTAGGTCGTGACGAACGACAATCTCGGAATCCTAAAACGAGTTAGGGTTTAGATTGCACAGTAGAACTGTACAAATGCCTAACGAAAAGGTTGAGGATTTGTGATGCGCTAGGCGAACAATCTCGAAATCCTATGGATTGTTGTTTTAATTTCAAGGAAATGAACGATTTAGCTGGAGAAGACATGTTCTGCTGTTGAAGATGGTCGTGCTGCCCACCGCACTAGTTCCAAGCTCCTTGTCGTGACCAGTTTAAATTTTCTAGGGTGTCAGGTTATAATGTCAAATCCAGCGGCCTTATAGTTGTAGTTCTTCAGATATTTAATAGATAATATGTTGAAGTTATACAGTGTATAGCATAACAGTAGAGTATGTAGCACAGGACAAATAGTAGAGTATGCAGTAAAGAAAACAGTACAACATGCGGTGTAAAGAAAAATAAAAAGTACAGCATGTAGGTGATTATAAGAGAATAACATGCTGTAAACATAAAACAAACCTGTATACCTGGGAGATCCGCTGTTCCTTAGGTGTAATTGATGCAACAGGTACAAACAACAAAACTTGAGGAAACAGGCTGAAATGCTTTATATAAACGAAAATAAAGAAACATCGTCCAAAAATCTCGAGAAAGATCGTCAAAAGACTCACGACAAGAGAAATGCGAGGAAATCGACAAATCGACAAATCGATTAAAATCGTAGAAAATACGGAAAAATCCCGAAAAGTAAACACGAGTGCTTTGTTAAAAAATTTCAAGAAAAACATTTGAAAAAGTCTGAAAAGATGGGGACCGCAAGCACTCGGGTCGGGGCTAGGCTCAACTATATATTAGTACTCGAGGGTCGTCGAAGGCTACTCGGTCACCCGGATGTATCAATAGGTGGACAACCGATGTTTAAAACGTATTTAAAATTTATATTTTCAGCATGCACATAGGTTTCAAACATGCAAAAAGTGGGTTGTATCAATTTTGTTTGTAGCAAAAAATGTATTTTTGTTTTAGAAAAATGTGTATCTGTTCTTATCAATTTTGTTTTTATCAATTTTGAAAAATAGTTGTCCACAAGTCGATTGCGCTGTCGGGCATAAGGCTACCAACAACCTAAGAAGGTTTGGGTCAACTCCTGCTAGTCTTGTGTCGGTGAATGATACTGTTATCCTACAAGGGTTCTTTAATCGGATCCTGATAGGTTCCTGAATCGGATCCCGATGTCGTAGGATGACATATCATTCTGCTCTATCTCCGGTTTGTCTTTGTCGTCACCGCCCTAAGCCCCAAAACAAAACCGTAGCAAAATGCTATACGTGGACACTTATGTATCGGACATAAGCATCAAAAACCGAACCAATAAATAAGGAAAAAAAAACAAAAATGGGGTGAGAGAGAGGAGGGGACTGATTCACCTAAAACATCGAAAAGAACGAAGGATGAATCAGCTCTCAAAACTCATGATGAAAAGACCTGAAAAGGAAAACCTGAAGATCCTTGAATCAATCCGAAAGGATATCATTTATGTGGATCAACCCAAGTCAAAATGACCTCCTAATGCCGGTATCCAAACCCCAAAGATATCTTTTATGAAATCAATTCGTCTCAACCAAGTTTTCTCCCGAAATAAAATTCGGAAATCTCCCAGACTTCACAATTTAAATGAAAGGAAAATAACCCTGGGATGGCGACCACTTATACTTCCAAAAATCATGTCAACATTAAAGCTATTCAATTCCAGACTTAATGAAAATCTCCTCGTATCAAATAAGCATGAAATCCTCCGACTAAAACCACATAGAAGCTCACGGTCGGGCTTCAACAAATAGATGAATAACAGCTAAGGCTCTCGGCCAAAGAAACCCACAAAGGAGGCAACTATTAAGACTCTCGGCTCAGGTCAACAAAGGGGCAGCTGCTAAGCCCTCGACCAAAGACAACCCAAGGAACAACAAGTAAGGCTCACGACTGAGGCAACCCTACTCAATTATATGAAGATATTTGATATACATAAGAGAGTACAAGATATAACCCTCATTTTGGAATAACAGATTTGATCCATCAACAATCATCCAAATCTTTCAAGCCCAACAAGACGGACCAGATCAAATTAAGCCATCCCCAATAGGTCTTACGGGTAAGGCCAAAAACGCACAACCAAGTTCCAACTAGCTCACGGGCAGGAGCCAGAACAAATCAAACCAAACCCCATATAAGAAGCTCGTGGCCACGGACGGCAAGGAGGAATCCAACACAACACGAACCCACGAGTGAGGGACAAAGAAGGAGAAGACCTTCATCTGCTAATTTCACGGGTGGAGGGAAAAGCCGAAAAACCACAGGGGCAGTGCCCACCGAGCAAGGCTCACGACCAAAGTAGCAAAAGGAAAATCACCCTAGGTATTGCCAAAGTATTGCCTTTGATATACACAAGAGAGTGAATGGACAAGCTTTCATAAATCATCGGCTCTAATTTCCTCAAGCAAGACTCAAGTAATATGCTCGACTCATTTTGAATCACCTCACTCTATTGGTGGATAGTGCAAATATTCTTTTTGAATGACAAACTTGATTTATCAACAACACTCAAGCCACTCAGACTCAACAAGAAGAGCCATACCGTCCCAGACAATCCCTCAATAGGCTCACGGGTAGGAATAAGAGAAGTACAGGACAGCCACCCAACAAGCCTCTTGAATAAGGACATCACAAAACACAAGCCAGGCCCTCGGGCAAGGGCTTAAAATGAGCCAAACTGAGCCCCCAACTAAGACCAAAGGCCACAACCAGCAAATGGCTAAATCGAGCCCCTACAAACCAAAATCGAGCCCTGCAGGGGCCAAAGCCAAATAAAACTACGCCCCAAACCAACCTTAAATCATTAGGGGATAACATGCACGTGTATTGGTCTTGGAGTAACCAACGACATATAGATCCCACGCCAAAAATAAGCCTCATGATTAGGCAAAGAACAAGAACTAGATTAGGCAAAACCGAGCCCCAATGGAGGCTAGAAACTAAACTATTTAAGGCTAAAACAGGGCCCGAACATAGATTAAAACCCAAGCTCTAATAGAAATTAAAGTTCCAGCCACTTCAAGGTAAAACCGA
>JXCR01018022.1:0-41809 GCA_002079205.1 Phalaenopsis hybrid cultivar
TGTTCAAAGTCGGATTATCCTTTCATCTTGAGCGATCTTCTATAGTGATTTTGAGGAAATCCAAGACAAGGTGTCTTAAGCCGGCTCTTGCGGCAAAAATCTAATGAATTCTTGTTCAAAGTCAAACTCTCCTTTCATCTGAAGCAGTTTCCTTCAAAACTTGCAGAACAACATGAAATGATTAAAGTGACTGCTTTCATCCTTGAAGTACATGAAAATATTATCTATAAAAATTATCATAAATATATCCAATAATCGCCTGAAGATTTTATTCATTAGATTCATGAATATTGTTGGAGCATTATTCAATTCAAATGACATAACCACAAACTCATAGTGCCCATATCAGGTCTTGAATATTGTCTTGGTTATGTCATCTGTCTTAATCCTCAGTTGATGATAACCTGATCTAAGATTAATTTTTGAAAATATAGAAACCCTTTCCAGCTGATCAATTAAATCATAAATCACTAGTAAATGATATTTATTATTCGCAGTAAGCTTAATCAATTCTCTGTAATTAATGTCGTCCTGAAACTATCATTCTTTTTTTTACTAATAAAATCGGTGCTCCCTATGCTGATTTGCTTGGCATTATAAACCCCTTATCCAACAACTCTTGCAACTATTAATTAACAGTCATTTTATATTGGTGCCCTGGATACTGACTTAGAACCTGACAATAGCTCAATGATAAAATCTATCTCATTGGTGGTAAGAAAAACTTCAGAAAAATTTTGTCACCACAGGATTATCATTCAATGATTTCACTTAGTGATATCTTTCACCTAAGCAAGAAATTCTTGACCTCCATTGTTCAATAATTTAAAAGCCTTCAAATATATAATTATCATTGAAGCGAAATCTTCTATCAACACAAAATTTGATTTTTGACTAAGTACAGTAATTTTGATTGTTTTCTAAGTATAATTTATGGTTATAATTTTTTTAGATAACCAATCTATACCTAAGATAACATCAAATTCAACTAGTGGTAAAACAATCAAATGTGCATCAAAAGCCCTCTCACCATTATTCAATTTTACTTCACTTGACGAGTCCCATTCGACATTTTAATTAATAATGTTGTTGGCATTAATATAGTTATTCTAACCAACTCCTTAACAACAAATGAATGAGATGCCCGCGTATCAAATAATATTCTTATCGGCCTATCATAAAGGGATATGAGACATCATAATATTGAACGCTTAAAATGAGTTCTTTAATATTTATTTAAGTCTATGATCTTAAGAATAAAATATGTTCTGATGCAGTTAAAGTTTCAACCAATTTAAATCTTATTGAAAGTAAAACATACATGTCAAAACCTCAAGTGACTCTTAGTTTCCCGTCGAGTTAAAGTATATACCCTAGTTAACATTTTGTTGGGTCTGATCTAGATTTGACACTGATTATGTGGATTCAACTATCCTCTATCTGTCTAATCTCCTCTGAGAAGGTGCAAAACTGACATTGGTATCTGATGGAGCCCTCTGTTCCAAATTAGAGCACTACTAACACCAAAAATAAGTAGGATCTTGATAAACACGAACTCTTGTGAAACTTTCCACACTTCTAATTAACATCAACCGGGCAGTTGAACTCTCTGATTGAAATGATTGTTTGCTCTTGGAACTCTTTGAAAGTATGAACCCNAAAAGGGGCATTTACGTCATTTGGCTAATAACTCCCATAACCACTTGATTACACAGTCCATATTGATTTTCCTAGATCATAAAAATTTTCTTATTATTTTTGGGCCTTAATGAGCTCAAAATTGAGTGATNTCTACTCTCCTCACTCCAGATACATTGCTATATTTAAGATAACTTTGCGGGCCAGCTTTCGACTTTTACCGGCGATCGAGTTGATCGATATTCTGAAAGCTGTTGGAGTTGGTATCTCAGNCGGTTCGAGCTAGTTCAGTCGCATGGGTTGGCAAGTCATTGGGCTTGACTATGTCGTGTCAGATATTGGGTTGATGATCCCGCTGATCTGTCCCAAGAGGACGGGTCCGTGGGTCGGTGGGCGCGCCACATCCGTGATCTGGGGGCTGGATCAGATGACAGGTTTCGGGTGGAATGGGGGACGATTAGGCGGCACAGTGAGGCGGTTTGATCTGATATGAAAGGTCGTGGGCCAAATGTGAAGTATGACTCCTAAAGGTAGAGAAAACCTGGAGTCTCCCATTGTGCATTCAAGAGGTGAATTTTAGGTCCTTTGGAGACTTGAAGATGAGAGGTGAAGAAAGACTTGGAGTCTCCCTACTGTGCATTCCGGTTGGAAATTTCAGGTCTTTTAGAGCCTAAAAAGGAGATGTAAAGAATTGAAGTTTACTAACGTTAAATCCAGAGGAGATTCTTCGTGGAGGAAAAGTTTGGAGTTTCCCCGCTGTACTTTCTAGAGGAGATTTTTCGCATTGCAAGATGCCGACGTTTGTCAAATCCCGCCCTCCTAAAAACCAAAGGATGATTTAGAATTCTAAGGATGCAAAGTTGACCCTATCAGAGGCTGATTTGATATTGTTTTAGAAAAAAAATATTACTTCTTGAATGATATAGTGGTGGCGATTTCTACTCCGTCTGATCAAGTCTACTCTCCTCACTCCAGATACATTGCTATATTTAAGATAACTTTGCGGGCCAGCTTTCGACTTTTACCGGCGATCGAGTTGATCGATATTCTGAAAGCTGTTGGAGTTGGTATCTCAGAACTTATTTATTGGGCGGCTGCAATTGTCATTGTGCTGATTGCCTTTTTTCAGAAAATGTGGGCTGAAGTTGGCGTCAGAGATTTTAACTCGAGTGTGAGAATTTGTCAGTGACACATAATCACGTCTTTCAAGAGCAAGAGATTGGATCTTCTCAAAAAATATTCGACGAGACACTGGTCTGCAAAGTTTTTCTTCGATCATAATGACTAGGTAGTTTGCAAAAAAAACGTGAGAAATCGCAGCAGCTGCCTATTCCCTTCAGATCACAGAGGTCGAAATACTATAGATGCTCGAGTTTTGTGGATTTTAGGAATGCAGTTCTAGGTGTACTATGTTTATGAATTTATGAGTGAAGAATTCCTGTTCAAAGTCGGATTATCCTTTCATCTTGAGCGATCTTCTATAGTGATTTTGAGGAAATCCAAGACAAGGTGTCTTAAGCCGGCTCTTGCGGCAAAAATCTAATGAATTCTTGTTCAAAGTCAAACTCTCCTTTCATCTGAAGCAGTTGCCTTCAAAACTTGCAGAACAACTTGAAATGATTAAAGTGACTGCTTTCATCCTTGAAGTACATTATAATATTATCTATACAAATTATCATAAATATATCCAATAATCGCCTGAAGATTTTATTCATTAGATTCATGAATGTTGTTGGAGCATTATTCAATTCAAATGACATAACCACAAACTCATAGTGTCCATATCAGGTCTTGAATATTGTCTTGGTTATGTCATCTGTCTTAATCCTCAGTTGATGATAACCTGATCTAAGATTAATTTTTGAAAATATAGAAACCCTTTCCAGCTGATCAATTAAATCATAAATCACTAGTAAATGATATTTATTATTCGCAGTAAGCTTAATCAATTCTCTGTAATTAATGTCGTCCTGAAACTATCATTCTTTTTTTTACTAATAAAATCGGTGCTCCCTATGCTGATTTGCTTGGCATTATAAACCCCTTATCCAACAACTCTTGCAACTATTAATTAACAGTCATTTTATATTGGTGCCCTGGATACTGACTTAGAACCTGACAATAGCTCAATGATAAAATCTATCTCATTGGTGGTAAGAAAAACTTCAGAAAAATTTTGTCACCACAGGATTATCATTCAATGATTTCACTTAGTGATATCTTTCACCTAAGCAAGAAATTCTTGACCTCCATTGTTCAATAATTTAAAAGCCTTCAAATATATAATTATCATTGAAGCGAAATCTTCTATCAACACAAAATTTGATTTTTGACTAAGTACAGTAATTTTGATTGTTTTCTAAGTATAATTTATGGTTATAATTTTTTTAGATAACCAATCTATACCTAAGATAACATCAAATTCAACTAGTGGTAAAACAATCAAATGTGCATCAAAAGCCCTCTCACCATTATTCAATTTTACTTCACTTGACGAGTCCCATTCGACATTTTAATTAATAATGTTGTTGGCATTAATATAGTTATTCTAACCAACTCCTTAACAACAAATGAATGAGATGCTCGCGTATCAAATAATATTCTTATCGGCCTATCATAAAGGGATATGAGACATCATAATATTGAACGCTTAAAATGAGTTCTTTAATATTTATTTAAGTCTATGATCTTAAGAATAAAATATGTTCTGATGCAGTTAAAGTTTCAACCAATTTAAATCTTATTGAAAGTAAAACATACATGTCAAAACCTCAAGTGACTCTTAGTTTCCCGTCGAGTTAAAGTATATACCCTAGTTAACATTTTGTTGGGTCTGATCTAGATTTGACACTGATTATGTGGATTCAACTATCCTCTATCTGTCTAATCTCCTCTGAGAAGGTGCAAAACTGACATTGGTATCTGATGGAGCCCTCTGTTCCAAATTAGAGCACTACTAACACCAAAAATAAGTAGGATCTTGATAAACACGAACTCTTGTGAAACTTTCCACACTTCTAATTAACATCAACCGGGCAGTTGAACTCTCTGATTGAAATGATTGTTTGCTCTTGGAACTCTTTGAAAGTATGAACCCCCATTGAACCCTTCTTACTCTGAAAATCCCTCTAAGTAGCCTGTAAGTCCAATTCAATCTTTCTAACTCTCTCCACTGACATAGAGCAGTCATCAATCATAAAGGGAATAAACAGTTGCCTAAATATGTCTTTCAATATGGATAGAAACATGTGGTGCTTCTCTTTTACATTTGGAATAAGTTGGGGTGCATACCTCACGAGCATACTAAATTCAGCTTCATATTGCATGATCAACCGAACTCCCTGCACCAGCCTGATAAATTTATCAGGTATTTGCCTCCTAACTTATAGTGGCACAAACCAATCTTTGTGTGTGCTCACAAACCCTTCCCACCGCACCGAGTGGCTAGGTCAACCAACAAACTTCTCGGGCAAATTCACTTGCCCCCATCTCTCAACTTCCTCCTAAAAGGCAAACACAAGTAAGGTGAATATCATCCTTTATGGACATGTTATACCCTCTATAATTTTCTCCACTCTCATAAGTCAATTTTCAGCTTTCATTAGCCCTATTGCTCCTGAAAATAGTGTTAGTCTCATATTCTAAAATAACTTTAAGTACTTAGTCATCTGTGCTTCCCTACTGCTACTAGCTTGAGACTGAGAATTGTTATAAAATTTGTCACAACGGTCATCATTTTAAAAAATACAACAATATTGACTAATATTCTGGGGCATAATAGTTTCCATATTATCACTCCAAAATCTTACTCTTGATTGTCCATAATTCTAAAAAAAATCAAAATTAAATAATCTAAATAAACTTAGTTAAAGATTTCAATCTATACTATTTATGATTTCATTCCATTATCCTAATAGATCATTTGATTAGGATTAAACCCTAATTCTCTTTGATACTACTTTTGCCATGACGCCGTTCAAAAAACTTAGAATTAACTAAGGTGAGAACATATGATTGGACGATGAAAGAAAATTCTAAACATTACCATTAGGTCACTATAATATTTTTATATAAAAGAGTAACTAATTCCATAATGCACATGTAAGCAATACTCTTAATAAAGTTATAAGCATCCAGTCTATAACAGAAAAAACAAGTGAAACAATAATGGATAAAACATAGTAACAAATAGACTGCTACTTATTATCCCAAACACCGTCTCTCCTTATGTAAACAAATCATCTCCTATCAGTCATATCAATCTATCAAACGTTTTTCTAAAAATAACAGTTAAGCAATATGTTAAATTTAAGCAATTTTGTGAATAATTACCACTTTATTATGCATTAAATTTTTATGCAAATGTCAACATAAATGTTCAAAAAAACATGATCATAACGTAAATTTGTATTTTTTTTTGTTTTTTATAAATTTTTTATTTAATCATCTTATCAATTATATATACATTTTTATTTGTTTTTCTTTTTTATTTCCTTTTATTTTCGGAATGATCTCGGTGGTATAGTCAAAAAAATTTTCCTTTTGTAACATAAAGGCACAATTATTTTCATTTCCTTTTTCATTTTGCACCATAAAGACAATCATTTATTTTAACATGCATGAGTACAATTACATCTTTTGCTAGTATCATAGGGGTGACTCCTAATAGATATGATTGTTTATGTTTCTTTTAACTTATATTTTTTTTCTTTTCATAATTAAATTCATTTAATCTTTCAATTAATGTAGCACAAAAGATAAAATAATGAAGATCATGAAACATTCGGATCGTTTTCATTTATGTTCATTCAAATCTAAGACTTCTTTTAATATCCGTAACAAATGAAATACTTTAAAAGCATAAAAAAATAATTTAATAAAAATAAAGTAATAATTATTAACTTGATCTTTCAGAGACTTCTATAAATGCTTATCCCTTCACGTACTTCCTTTGATTATCACCTATATTATTTAAAAGTGCATATATAATGATCTTATTTCCAAAATAACAGACTAATAATTAATTAGTTTAAATGTTTTTCCTCAACCATATTTTTAATCAATTTCTCTTTTAAAGCTAATTAGAGATTCCAACCCATGAAATTCAATATATACCTAATGACATTTAATTAAAACTTGCATAAAAGCATAATCATCTACCTCCTATTTATCTTTTCTTTTTATTGTACAATCACCAGGCTTGATCCAAATAGTCTTGCTTTCACGCTTCCTGAGTTTAATTAATATAAACTTATACCACCTTAAATGCAAATCAAATTAATATATAAAATATTTCAACAACAAACTCTAAACTCACCTGACTAAAAGTTATTCAACCGATCAAATCTATTCTCTCTTGGCTTTAAATTTGATTGTTGCCCCTTTAATCTCTGTTTTTAATTCATGGTTTAATATAACATAATAATATCTGATTAAATAAACAAAATATTTTATATGAATAAGCACTANCCCTTGGCTTTAAATTTGATTGTTGCCCCTTTAATCACTGTTATTAATTCATGGTTTAATATAACATAATAATATCTGATTAAATAAACAAAATATTTTATATGAATAAGCACTATAAAGCCTACATATCTTTAAGTGATTGGGCTTTATTGTGAGCGCGAGAGACCCTGCTCTCCTCTTCTAGGTTGTTAGGCTCGATTCAGCAACTCTAGCATATAAGCATCTCCTTCCTTCATGGCCAGAACTGTTTGATGCTTCTCTTCTCCACATGCAGCACGTAG
The DNA here is from genome assembly GCA_002079205.1 of Phalaenopsis hybrid cultivar. NCBI lineage: Eukaryota > Viridiplantae > Streptophyta > Magnoliopsida > Asparagales > Orchidaceae > Phalaenopsis > Phalaenopsis hybrid cultivar. The sequence goes on from JXCR01018022.1 coordinate 7,389, forward strand.
TGTTGAAGCCTCTCACGCACGTAGGCATCTTTTTTCTCCCTTCTTCCTCTTTGCTCGGTTAGGGCACACTCCTCTTCCCTTCTCCAAATGAAGTCTCACACCAAGCATGCACCGTTTGCACGATTGACTAGTGTTTGGTTTTCTCCCGCACTATGCCTCTCATCTTCTTTCTTCCACTCCGTCTCTTGACTTCTCTCGCTCTCTGCCTCTTCTTTCCTTCTTGATTTGAACGTAACGATGTTACAAGCAACGAAATTGTGAGATGGTTAATCGAACCCTTAACATCGATTCAAAGTTCGTCTCTTTTATCATTTATTTCATTTTTTCAGTTACAGTTATTACAATCTCAACAACCTAGAAATGAACTGATGGACAATGGGGAGTGATAAAGANACACGTAGCGTTGAAGCCTCTCAGGCACGTAGGCATCATTTTTCTCCCTTCTTCCTCTTTACTCGGTTAGGGCACACTCCTCTTCCCTTCTCCAAATGAAGTCTCACACCAAGCATGCACTTTTTGCACGATTGACTAGTGTTTGGTCTTCTCCCGCACTATTGCGCTCAACTTCTTTCTTCTACTCCGTCTCTTGACTTCTCTCGCTCTCTGCCTCTTCTTTCCTTCTCGATTTGAAGGTAACCATGTTACAAGCAACAAAATTGTTGAGATGGTTAATCGAACCCTTAACATCGATTCAAAGTTTCGTCTCTTTCATCATTTATTTCATTTTTTTCAGTTACAGTTATTACAATCTCAACAATTTAGAAATGAACTGATGGACAATGGGGAGTGATAAAGATGATCTTAATTTGTTAGGATAATGCTCATGCTAACGGCTATTATCCTCTGAGCTGTTGAAGTTTGTTTTCGTGCATGTCAACAATGTAAGTGCAGCTTGATAATTTAGAACATAAAATTGTTAATGTGGTGCACTTCAGACATGCCTACATTTTCTTTGGTTTATACTCTGTATCCCTTCGTATTATGAGCTCTTACTTTGTTCTGATTCTGTTTCCTTTTTTGTTATAGTTCGATGGGAAACTGGAATTACATTGGCCTTCTGTGCTACTTCTCTTTACAATTCGTTAATTTGCGATGCAATTTTCCTTGAAAATTTTCTTCATAAAGTTTTCCACTGCAGCATCTGTTTCACCTACCTAGCTTTTACATCTGTGCCCCAATCGGCACTGTATGATCAAATCAATTTTCCGCATTCAAATGTTGTATTTCATCTCTTAACTTATGGATTTCCCAGGTGAGGAAATCCATGTGCCGAATCAAACATGTTTTAACTGAGAGAGCAATCGCTGANCAATCAATTTTCCGCATTCAAATGTTGTATTTCATCTCTTATGGATTTCCCAGGTGAGGAAATCCATGTGCCGAATCAAACATGTTTTAACTGAGAGAGCAATCGCTGAGCCTGATCCCAGGAGGTCTGCTGACATGAAGAGAATGATTAATGCCCTTTGATTCCATAATTGTTAGAATAATGGTAATGATTTACTCTCTTAAATGTTTCTCAATCCTGTTCTAGAAATGTTATATTTGTGCAGATGCTTACAGAGGTTTAATCCATCTATGTGTTTTTTTAAAAAATTTATTTGATGTAATGCTAATATATTCAGACTTCACCAGCCTTATATTGATTGCTTCATGATTTGTTTCTGGAAATTAGCACAAAAAGACAAGTTGGGAGANATTTTCTCAATCCTGTTCTAAAAATGTTATATTTGCGCAGATGCTTACAAAGGTTTAATCCATCTGTGTTTTTTTAAAATTTTATTTGATGTAATGCTAATATATTCAAACTTCACCAGCTTTATATTGATTGCTTCATGATTTGTTTCTGGAAATTAGCACAAAAAGACAAGTTGGGAGAGATTGAAATGTTGTTTCTACATCAAATGTCATCCTTTGATTTGATTTGATATTGTTTCTACTCAGAAGCCTCAAAAAGACTTTTCTGATTTATATTTTTGTTTTTTTTTACTGTTTCTTTCAACCATTTATAAATATGCAGAGCTGCTGATGTTTGACATTAGGAAGGGGGATTTATTTTATTCCCACTCTTTAGAAAACCAAGTCCCTTCNGTTGTTTCTACTCAGAAGCCTCAAAAAGACCCTTCTGATTTTATTTGTCTTTTTTACTGTTTCTTTCAACCATTTATAAATATGCAGAGCTGCTGATGTTTGACATTAGGGAGGGGGATTTATTTTATTCCCACTCTTTAGAAAACCAAGTCCCTTCCCCTGTCAAGTTATGGCTTAAATTATGTCACTGGAGTGTCAGCTATGGAAAAAAAATGTCAGAGGAATAATCTTAACATATACATTAAGTTTTTTTCTCACATCTTTTGGGGTCAGCATCATGCTTGCATCACATTTATGGATGCGCCAAAGTTAGTGATGAAAAATTATAATTGCACTTTGTTATAATAATTATCATAAGAAAATTAGTTTTTTTTTTAATTTAGCTATTTTTGTTGTTTGGGTCGTGTGAGCTGGGCTCCACTAGATCTGGGCATTGGGTGTGTTGCCCGACCGGCTCGCCATAAGCCCGCTTAGAATNGCTATTTTTGTTGTCTGGGTTTAGTGAGCTGGGCTCCACTAGATCTGGGCATTGGGTGTGTTGCCCGACCGGCTCGCCATAAGCCCGCTTAGAATGTGCAAACTTGGTTGTCAGAAAACAAAAATTTAGTCGGCAGGGAGCCCTACCCGAGCCCACTTTGACTCACTCAGCTTGCCATAGCCAAACTCTACCAACCCACATAAGTCNGAGAAAACAAGGGAGCCCTACCCGAGCCCACTTTGACTCACTCAGCTTGCCATAGCCAAACTCTACCAACCCACATAAGTCCCGGCTTGAAAAAAAAAAAATTGAATTTATTTGGAGTGATTTACATACATATCATATAATTCTTGTTTGTTTAGTGTTTACATATCTCACAACTATATTTTTAATATTTAGTATCATGAATGATTTAAGTGTATTTGTTAATTTTGCATCAAAAAATGACTAAATTTTGCTGAAAGTTTTAATTTTTATATAAGAAATGATTGATCTTTATGTGTTTCTTCATGCATTTCATCTTAGATTTGCATCTGTGAACATTAGATCCTAACTCCCAATGCATCCTGCACTATCTTATCCTCATAAAATCAAAATTTGATCGTGATGTCAATGCAACTTTTTCGAGATTATGACTACCCTGNTCTATCTTATCCTCATAAAATCAAAATTTGATCGTGATGTCAATGCAACTTTTTCGAGATTATGACTACCTGTTTAATTTTTGAGAAATTTATATACGTAGCGCGTAATTCTTAATATTTTTCTTACCCCAAATTCTATTTTTAAAACCAGTGGGTCGGCCCAGCTTATGGAGCGGGCGGGTTTGGCTAGAATTTTTCAAATAGAAATCGNCTGTTTAATTTTTGAGAAATTTATAGTTCTTAATATTTTTCTTACCCCAAATTCTCTTTTTAAAACCAGTGGGTCGGCCCAGCTTATGGAGCGGGCGGGTTTGGCTAGAATTTTTCAAATAGAAATCGGGCTCAAGCATGGTTATAGCCCGTTTTGACTAGTCAAAACTCGATTAAGCCCGGCCCACGCTAAGCCTAGCCCGCCCAACGCTAAGTTCTAGGCTCCACTTAAAAATTACACATTTGGATTCATACACTTATCGACACGAGTTAATATTAATTAATCGCAGTCGCAGTTATATTATTATTCAAGTATCTATCATTTGTACAAATAATATAAGATTCGAGCTTTGTGGATGGGAAATTAAATTTTTTTTTTAATATAATGTTATACTGTTCTTCAAAATATTATTAAATCACATCATCAATTATGATTGGTAGAATCTAAACGTCCGTTAATGAGAGCTTAGAGCTATAATGAATGCATTGATGTCGTTGTAGTTGATTCAATATGTTGAAAATAAAGAAATCTTACCAAGGATTTTATAATTTTTCCTTCATTGCGTTTGACTCATGCGGACAAATGTGTCAATTAGTTGAAATAAAGATTTTAGAACTTGTTATCGAAATATTGTTGTTAATTCTCATTCTATTGAATTTGTACTTTCACACTTAGGGTCTGTTTGGGGTAGCTTATGCGTTTCAGGATAAACAGCTTGTCTTGAAACACATCCCGTTGGTCGACCTGCGGATTGCGTTTAATGTAAAATACTCAAACGCGGCGGGCAATATTTTCAAAAACTCACAAACCAAACAGTTAAGCGGCGTTTTCAAAAATACCGCCGTATTTATAANTAGCCAAGTTCTAGGCTCCACTTAAAAATTACACATTTGGATTCATACACTTATCAACACAAGTTAATTTTAATTAATCGCAGTCGCAGTTATATTATTATTTAAGTATCGATCATTTGTACAAAATATTATTACATCACATCATTAATTATGATTGATAGAATCTAAACGCCCGTTAATGAGAGCTATAATGAATGCATTGATGTCGTTGTAGTTGATTCAATATGTTGAAAATAAAGAAATCTTGCCAAGGATTTTATATTTCTCCTTCATTACGTTTGACTCATGCGGACAAATGTGTCAATTAGTTGAAATAAAGATTTTAGAACTTGTTATCAAAATATTGTTGTTAATTCTCATTCTATTGAATTTGTACTTTCACACTTAGGGTCTGTTTGGGGCAGCTTATGCGTTTCAGGATAAACAGCTTGTCCTGAAACACAACCCGCTGGTCGACCTGCGGATTGCGTTTAATGTAAAAAACTCAAACGCGACGGGCAATATTTTCAAAAACTCACAAACCAAACAGTTAAGCGGCGTTTTCAAAAATACCGCCGTATTTATAAGCTGCACCAAACAGGCCCTTAATTGTTTATTATTTTCGTGCCACGAAATTCTTACGTATTTACATATCTAATTCCAAAAAAAATTTTGTTTTACATTTATACTGCCCAAATCTCAAATCACGGACCAAAAGTACCACGGTTTTAACTTTTAATAGGTGACATAAATCTTTTCATGCATAGGGAAAAAAATTGCCTAGAAAAAACACGAATGATTGAAAAATAGAATTGAAGAATATTAAAATTATATATTAAAATTCAACACACACACACAAAAGATTGAAAAATAGAATGAGAAGACACATAATTTTTTTACCTAGAAAAACACGAAAAGGGAAAAAAATTACGGGGCCCAGACCAGACGAAATATTCCATTTTAAATGTGTAATTACAAAGATACACAACTATCACACAATTAGAAATGAAGTATTACAACATCACACTAAGTGCAACACTTTCCTGTGTATAATATACATAATACTTTAAGAGTATAAATAATGTTGTTGTATTCTAAGTACGGCGGTTGAAAGTATTCATCAGTAGAAGTTATCACTACATTTTTGAATGCAACATTAGTTTCTACTTTGTATGCATGATAATTCATAGCTCCGTATTTAGAATACTTTATTGCACAACAAATTTTACCAGTGGAGGCAAGTAGGGGGTGGCCGATGGTGGTCGATGAGCGGTCAGGGATACTAGAAATTTTTGCGAAACAAGTATGTCAATCATGCAAGTATACATGTCGATCAAATAATATATAAAAATGAGTCTGTGTATCCCATGAGAATAGTGTCAAAAGATTTTTTAACAGGCGAAGTTAATGAACGACTAAGTCTAGTATAAAGTGATTGAATTTTAGAGAAAAATCTAATAGTTCTAAAAATGCAGTAAACATAAATGATTGGAAGAAAGTGTTGAGATTTTCAGATATGCAAGATTCATACTTCTAAGACATCAGTCNTAAAAGATTTTTTAACAGGTGAAGTTAATGAACGACTAAGTCTAGTATAAAGTGATTGAATTTTAGAGAAAAATCTAATAATTCTAAAAATGCAATAAACATAAATGATTGGAAGAAAGTGTTGAGATTTTCAGATATGCAAGATTCATACTTCTAAGACATCAGTCAGGCGGTCTTTGAAGATTTTTTATGGAACCCATGCTATTGTTGACAACTAGGGATAAAAATTATCTTTAAGTCTATGCGTAGATTAAAAGGAGAATAAGAAATCCCATAAAATTAAGTTATACTTAACCCTTTGGGTTTCCTGGGATCCTTNTATTTTTTATGGAACCCATGCTATTGTTGACAACTACGGATAAAAATTATCTTTAAGTTTATGCCTAGATTAAAAGGAGAATAAGAAATCCCATAAAATTAAGTTATACTTAACCCTTTGGGTTTCCTGGGATCCTTCCAAATAGGTTGTAAAATCCTAACTAGAATATGCATATTCTACCAAGTTTTTGAGGTTAACTTACTTGCTCACTCGTTCTTCTAGACAACAGTCAGAAGTCTTAAATCAAAAGTGATTTTAACATTTTATCATATTTGAATAGAAATAAATTAAGTCTGAAAAGTCAACACATTAACATATAAAATTCATGCACAAAATACACGGCAAGGGAACAAAAATCCATAAAAAGAAAACCACATGCCTTAGATGACATGAGTATGAAACAAAGTCAATCACAATGCANTACTCGTTCTTCTACACAACAGTCAGAAGTCCTAAATCAAAAGTGATTTTAACATTTTATCATATTCGAATAGAAATACATTAAGTCTGAAAAGTCAACACATTAACATATAAATTCATGCACAAAATACACGGCAAGGTAACAAAAATCCATAAAAAGAAAACCACATGCCTTAGATGACATGAGTATGAAACAAAGTCAATCACAATGCATGAGAAAAGAAAAGTCAATTACTTTTATTTCAGTTATAAAAAGAAAGATTACAGTGGAAGAGGTCAAAAACACTCACCCAGAGTCAATCAGTCTTCAACAATAAGCCACGCTTCTCTATGATGAATAGAAGCTTTCACAAATCTCCTCTCATACAACACACTCAAACTCTTCTCTTAATCTTTCCAACTCTCACAACGAAATCAACATGAAAAGAGGAGAAAAAGAAGGAATAACCCCACCCCCCTCNAACACTCACCTAGAGTCAATCAGTCTTCAACAATAAGCCACGCTTCTCTATGATGAATAGAAGCTTCCACAAATCTCCTCTCATACAACACACTCAAACTCTTCTCTTAATTTTTCCAACTCTCACAACGAAATCAACATAAAAAGAGGAGAAAAAGAAGGAATAACCCCCGCCCCCCACCCTAGTTCTCTCCTTTAAGGAAGATGAAGAGAAATCAAGGGTTTGCATTCAACCCTCAAACCTACTTTAAAGAGTCTCCAAAGTCTGACTTTAGATTTTCAATTCGTGCCCTAGCATTCCTTATATAGAGCAGGTCCCAAAATGACATAAAATTCTTTCCAAAATTAAGTTTTTGCTGTCCAGCAACATCGCCACACCTGGAACTGGCATGTATGTGCCAGCCCTGGAGTGTACACACCCACAGTACGCCCAGGTATGGAGTGTACATGCCTAGATCAGTTTATTTGTTTGTCTTGACTCCATTATGTGCATTAGACACATGTAACTTACAAAATACCACCAAGGACCTTCCNATTAAGTTTTTGCTGTCCAACAACATCGCCACACCTAGAACTGACATGTATGTGCCAGCCCTAGAGTGTACACACCCACAGTACGCCCAGGTATGGAGTGTACATGCCTAGATCAGCTTATTTGTTTGTCTTGACTCCATTATGTGCATTAGACACATGTAACTTACAAAATACCACCAAGGACCTTCCACAAGCATAAAAGCATAAAAAATAAGGAATAAAATATTGTATTCATGCAGTGAAATCACGTTAATTTCTCTCGCATCAATTCCACCAAACTTACCTATTATTTGCTCTCAAATAATCTCATATTTCAACAAGGGCTAAAATGATGTTCAGAGTAAATATGTGGCTTCCTAATTCCTCAAATAGATTATATCAGTGTTATAAAGAATATGCAAATCTCATTTTAGGGTAAGATTTTTATTAATTTCTAGTGACCTAGTCCTTTCTTAAATTCCTTTTTTCCTAAAGCTAAATAAATTTCAAAATGTTTAAACTAATATAATTAAAATATTTTCATTTCCTAAAGATATTTTTAAATCAATTAAGATTCAACTGACCAACTTAACATTCCATATATTCTTCTATGGATATAATACTTTAAGAATTTCCTTAAGTAGTTTTAAGTCTTATTTATTAAGAGATAATTTAGGCACTATTTTTTTTTTGAATTTTATGCTCACTTTAAGCTTCTTCTCAGGTTTGTTGGCCATATGTTCTGATTTTTCTTTTCACTTATGCCTTTCACAATTCTTTATCTTTTATTTTCTTTTTATTTTTCCATTTCACTGTGAATTACTACATCTAATAGAGCACATTTCTTTTAAAAATTTTGAATGACTAATTACCCCTAAATGATAATTCTCAATTCTTCATAATTTGATCTCCTATTCATTCAAAAAATCAAAACTCAATTAAATTGGGTTGGTTGAAAATTAAAAGGCTTAAGGTATCTGGTTAACTACTAATTTTTTATTTAAACAATTTTAAATATTTTGAGACAACTTAAGATTAAAGTGAAAGTTGTTAATGTGTAAGGTTTAGTCATCAGANGAAGGCTTAAAGTATCTGGTTAACTACTAATATTTTAGTTACACAATTTTAAATATTTTGAGACAACTTAAGATTAAAGTGAAAGTTGTTAATGTGTAAGGTTTAGTCATCAGATCATTAATCTCAATCCCCTTCTTAATGAGTATTCACATTTCAATTGAAATAATTATATAATCTTATCAAATTATTAAGATTCCTAATAAGACCACCCCCCTTGAGTGTAATCATTAGCTTAATCATGAAATTTAATTAAAGGCAAGTAAACATTCATCACACTCCCTCTCCCCCAAACTTATTTTCAATCATGTGCATGCCACAAAAAAAATGGCAGTAAATGACAAGAGCATGTAATACCAGGAAATTGATTATAGACAATTCAACATAAGAGAACATCAACACATGAGGTTTACTAATGTAATCATAAGACTCTTGCATAAATAAAGCACCCATAAAGGTTCAAAACAAATTTAAACGAACATTCGAAGCAAATTTCATAATAAATNTGGCAGGAAATGACAAGAGCATGTAATAGCAGGAAATTGATTATAGACAATTCAACATAAGAGAACATCAGCACATGAGGTTTACTAATGTAATCATTAAGACTCCTGCATAAATAAAGCACCCATAAAGGTTCAAAACAAATTTAAACGAACATTCGAAGCAAATTTCATAATAAATTTAAAGTAATGCAGAAAGTGAAAGAAAAAAACATGCTCAACACATCATATAAAGCTTGGGTTGCCTTCGAAGTTAACTTTTGGTTTAATTTCCTTAGCCTGACATAAAAGACTTCCTCTAAGATCAAAATTCTAACTTAGTAATCCTTGATCAATATCCTAATATTATGTTGGTCCTAGATTTACTATTAAAACCTCAAATTTCAATTTTTATTGCAATTTTTCACTCTTAATTTGATAGCATTCTTTTAGTGGGTATGTAAAAGGCTTATTCAGATTATCATTTCTAAGGATATTTTTTAAATCTAAAATTCTCTCAATTAATTTTCCTATTTGTAAATCAGTGTTTTTCATATTTGTTGTAATAAAAGGATCCCTAAAAGTTAAATAGGAGTTTCGTAAAATTTGGGTTTGGTTCTTCCTAAGTTTTTTAGGTTCAGGATCTAACTCTATTGGGTTAGTCTCCTATGGGTAGTCCTATAGGCTCAAATATTCTTCTAACAATGAAAGTGGTTTCCATCAAAAGAAGAGTAAGTTCTTCCTCAGTCGTTGATCAACCAAAATCATCTGTTAAGTTTGCTCTTCAGGGACTAACTCTTCAGATTCACAGTTAAACTCTCCACTACTTCTGACATCTTTTGGGGTCAATGCTTACATGGCTAAATAACTGCTTTATTTAATTTTTTATGTTTTTTAATGTTGTAGTTAGNTTTCCATCAAAAGAAGAGTAAGTTCTTCCTCAGTCGTTGATCAACCAAAATCATCTATTAAGTTTGCTCTTCAGGGAATTACTCTTCATATTCACAGTTAAACTCTCCACTACTTCTGACATCCTTTGGGGTCAATGCTTACATGGCTAAATAACTGCTTTATTTAATTTTTTATGTTTTTTAATGTTGTAGTTAGNAAAAAACATGCTCGACACATCATATAAAGCTTGGGTTGCCTTCCAAGATAACTTTTGGTTTAATTTCCTTAGCCTGACCTAAAAGACTTCCTCTAAGATCAAAATTCTAACTTAGTAATCCTTGATCAATATCCTAANATAACATTGCCAAAAATATAATGCCTGAAATTTTTGCAAAGTAGGTCAATCATTCATGCAAGTATCCATTTTGATAAAAAAATGTATGAAAATGAGTCTGCAAATCGATCTCACTTGGATATTGTCAAAATATTTCTAACATACAAAGTTCTGGTTACTGAACAACTAAGTTTAGTTTGAAGTGATTGAATTCCAGAGATGAATCTAAAAGTTCTAAAAATGCAGTAAACCAAAATGGTAGGAAAAAATTTAAGTTTTTCATATATGTAAAATTCATACTCCTATGACACCGGTTAGGTGGTCTCTTAAAGTTTTCCTATGAAACCCACACTATTGTTGACAATCAGGGATAAAAGTTCTTCTTAAGCCTATGACTAGATAAAAAGGATAATTAGAACCCATATAGTTAAGTTTCACTTAATTCCATGGTGTTTCCCAGGATTCTTCTGATTCTTTATTTAGGTTACAAAATCCTAACTAAAATATGCATATTCTACCAAGATTTTGAGTTTAATTTTCTCTTTTAGTCGATGAGCAGAATTCCTATATCACAAATGAATTTAACAATTTTTTCATGTTTAAATCAAAATAAATTAAGTCTGAAAATTTGACACACCAACTTATAAAGTTCATATGCATAAAAGGCATTGAGGGAACAAAAATCCATAGAGTAAAAACTATAAGAAAACAACATGCCTTACATCACAGGAACATGAACCAAAGCCAATCACAATGCATGAAAAGGGAAAAGAAAAAACTTTTATTTCAGACAATAAAAGAAAAGTTACAATGCAAGGGATCCAAAACCCTCACCCAGAGCCAATCAGTCCTCAACAATACACCACACTCCTCTCTGATCAATAAAAGCTCTAACAAATCTCCTCTCATAGAAGGCACTTAATCTCTCCTCTCAAAATTTCCAGCTCTCATAAAGAAATCAAATGAAAAGAGAAGAGAAAAAGAAAGAATAACCGCCCTAGAAGTTATCTCCTTCAAGGAAGATGAAGAGAATTATAGAGTTTACATTCAACACTTAAAACTGTTATAGAAAGCCTCCAAAGTCTACCTCCGGTTGTCTCAGTTTGTGCTCTAGCATCCCTTATATAAAAGAGATCTCAAAATGGCTTGAAATTCCTTAAAAAAAAAAAAAATTTCTAGCAGTCTGACGACATAGCTACGTCTGAAACTAGCGTGTATATGCTAGCCCTAACATGTATACACCCAGAATTGGTGTGGATATGCTAGCCTTGGTGTGAACACTCCCAAATATGGCGTGTACACACTTAGATATACTTATTTGGGTTGTTTTGAGTCCATTTTGCGTGTTAGAAATATGTAACCTGTANTGTCTGAAACTAGCGTGTATATGCTAGCCATAGCATGTATACACCCAGAATTGGTGTGGATATGCTAGCCTTGGTGTGTACACTCCCAAATATGGTGTGTACACACTTAGATATACTTATTTGGGTTGTTTTGAGTCCATTTTGCGTGTTAGAAATATGTAACCTGTAAAATACCCCCAATCACCTTCCACAAGCATAAAATCATTATAATAAAGAAAGCAAATATGATATTTAATGCAGTGAAATCATGTCAATTTCTCTCGCATCAGTCAGCTGCTACAGGGTCCAAATGTTATCATCTGGTCTTTAGTAAATAACAAAATGGGAATTTGACTCCTTCCTTTATCTCCCTCTCAAGTGAAGAGATGGAGTCTATTTATAGGCTCCAGAAAGGGGCATTTACGTCATTTGGCTAATAACTCCCATAACCACTTGATTACACAGTTCATATTGATTTTCCTAGATCATAAAAATTTTCTTATTATTTTTGGGCCTTAATGAGCTCAAAATTGAGTGATCTTGGGCTCATTAGATTCCTCTGGTCCAGACGCTTAATTTGACTAAAATATTCATCAAATTTAGAGCTCATTTGACCCTTCATTGACCTATATAAAGCCTTCAAATATTGTTTAATGACTTGATTTAGGCTTGATTGGACTCTGGATTGATTTTGGTATTATTGGATTTGTCTTGTTAAGGCAGTTAGTCTGACAATAAGTTTGCTAAAATCAAAGCTCTTGAGGATTTTTTATTTGAATTTAAATATTTTTTCCGCAAAAAATGCCTCAAGATTTTTTGTGAAATCATAGAATTTTGTGATGAAAAATTAGTTGCCACTATATTTTGGTGCGATTCAATTCATATTGTCTTAAAATAATCAAAATAAGAAAAAAATTGAGAAAATTAAAATTTTTGGTGTTTGGCCAAAAGGGGTTGCGACCCCCCAATGCAGATAGCTGGTAGATGACGATGACGATTGGTTGGATGAAAGGAGAAAACTATGCGGGTTGTCATGGGAGGGACGAGGCAGCACGGGTCACTGTGGGTCAACTAGGTTGCTAGTTTTATTTTGGGTTTTGAAAATAAGGGAACAAATCAATCTAGAATATTTAACTATTTAAATAATTAAAGATGACATAAAAAATAATATATCATCTTGAGAGATAGAAATATCACTTTATGATGACTTCAATTATTATTTTTTTTTTATATTTATATGACCTGCGTTTAACTAACAGATCTTTTCTCTATTTAATCTGAAGATTAGATAGAGTTTTCAATAACATGGTTTGTTAACTTTCTGTAAAGACAAGTCCTTATAACTAATTACATATTAAAAAACAAAATCTCTTAAGAAAACTTTTGATTAAGACTATAGTTTTATCTTTAAGAAATTTTTAATTTTAAATTTTCTTGATTGATTATTAGGAATTTCAAATGAGAAAGCTTAAAAATGGAACATTTATTTATGAAACTCAAAGGAAGAAAAGTAGGAAAAATCGAAGATACTTGGAGACTTAGTCACACCTCAACTATCAAGTTATTCAGCTTTATTATTTTTTTAGAGGGATTTATTTGATATTCAAGTTGATATTTTATTAGAATTTTAGGATTTATATCACATGAAATATGATCATGTGAAAACCTAAAATGTGAGGATTTATGTCGTAACGAAATGAACATCCTCAGAATTCTAAGACGAAAGTAAGCTCTACAAAAATAAATAGAACCTCAGAATCTAATTTAAAGATAGAAAAATGCAACAAACAAAAATTAAATGAACTTACAACACTATTTGAAAATGGCTACCATCTAAGCCACCTAATCACATTAAAACCATGTATGACCAGTCTCTTGAAATGCAAGGTAGGATAGACTGTTATTATATAGAAAAATAAGTCTTATAATTTAATTATAAAAATCAAGATGCCTATGTATGAATAATAAGCAAAATGTCCTAACACCAATACAAATTTACTTTTGTGATTTAAAATTTAAAATTTAATAGCTCATCACCCTTAAATGTTTTATTATTTTTTACTAACACTTAGTGTCGAGTGTAAAGCAAGCTTTGTATAGGCATGCATGCCCTTGATGATGAATGCTCAAAAGATTTATTTTTAAGGCTAATTGGTACACAGAGGTAAACTCACTCTATAAGGTTGTGATTTTCAAAAGGCAAATCACACCTTTTTTACAATGAATGAGAATGTTAGGACAAGAAATAAAGTCAATATGAATGTGTTTGGCTAAAAGTATATTTTCATGGCTATTCATAAATCGAAAAGAGATTCTACTCATTTATTGATTTATAATTTTATTATTTTAAGTGTTTGATGTTCTAAGGTGTGAATGCAATATTTTTTTAGTTATTAAATTCTTAATTTTTAAATAATTAGTTTGAAATTGTTTAATTTGGATACAAATTTAGTTCTTAATGAGCTTATCGATAATCTAGGCAAAAAGCAAACGAAGTAATGACATGAAATGTGGGCAGACTTATCAAACACGAACATAACAAAAATAGCAAACAAAATAATAACAATAGTACAAAAAGAGGGTAACCAACTCTAGACCTACAACAAACTTGTCGACCAATTATGCCATCAAAATATTGTTATGGTTTATTTGAGGATCATCTTAAATGTTCTTCTTTTGATTTGTCTATCCTCTTTTAGATAGTTCAGATACCAATAGTTGATCAACTATGATAAACATTCTAACCTTAAAAAGAAAAGACTATATGAAAGTAAACCTATGTTTACTTCAATAACCTAGGTGTACTACAACACTCTAGAAGATAATATTTAATGTTGCAAAAATAAAACATGTGGATAATCAACATGCAATAAGCCTCACAGGGATAGGTCAAGCATGCATGCTCAAATAAGATCGGGCAGAGGCAATTTGGTCCAGTATCCATGAAAGAATGCATATGTAGACTACCCATAACTAGAGATTCTGGTGCAGGTGTCTGTTCTGGGGTCAAAAGCACTCCCAAAAGGACATATCCCACTAAGTTAATTACATTTTTGGGGATACCCAAGAATACTCTCGATAAAAGGTGTTTCGCTTTACTATCATAGACTAGAGGAAAAGGTCGTTAAAGGAGTTTATTTCATATAGGAATGCCCTGATGCTTCAAAGCTCTCGTTAAGCCATCAGGCAAATAGTGAGTCTCTTACATCCCATGTGGGTAGAGACTCATCGACATACAGAGCACGCAGATAACCATGATCATCTTGACATGAATATCCCAATATGTTAAAGTACATCCTCTCCATAAGGGCATATGTCAAATTATTGTATCCCAAATGAGTTGCAGCTCATCGACATCAGACCATCAACGTGATATTAAAAAATTCAACGAGCAACATGGCTCAAAGGGGCTCAATAAGAGGAAGGTAGAAGTAGTTGGGTCATGGTACCACAGACTCGTCAGCCCAAGCCACTGGGACCTTAATTTTACTCAGTCATAAAGGTAGTCAACGCAACACGTCCTGAGATCTTCGGTCAGCAATCAGTGAATTATTTGCACACGGACCTCAATAACCCTAAGATTAAATGAAGAAAACTCTATCGTACGATAATAAGCTAGAGCTCCAAGAGGCGGGACTCGCACCTGCCAAAGTGACAAGGATGCCTTAAAAAAAGAAGAGAAGTGGAGGTTTATATACAAAGCTGAAAACACTCCCAACCAAAGGACTTACACCCCATTTGGGTTGAAGAGCCTTTTAACACCATAGGTGCACTAGAAGACCACATATATAAAAAGATATGTTGGGTCAGTCAAGTTGGAGAAGCACAGGAGCTTCTCCTCGGGACATGCAAATATGAATGTAATTGTCTAAAATGGTCCTTAGATATTATGGAGGTCATATTAGCATGGATTGGGATATGCCCATGTAATTCAAACCGTTTAAAATCTGGTTTGAAGGCTATGCAAAAAAAGTAAAAGACATATTTTGAAATATCCTGAGTCTGTTAACCCTAAAATTTGATTATCTTAATCTTTTATTAAAATTTTTAAATAAAAAAAAATATAATTTTTAGAGTCCTTAATGAGCCTAGATTATAATTTTTGTGACATCGCAGATAAGCCAAAAATAAACAATAGAAATCAATTTAGGCATACAAGCACTCAACAAAAAGAGTGAAAGCACTTCAAATTGTATATAAGAGGTCAAAATGTAGTTGTGTCGGTAACACATCTCAGGCAGAAAAAGTGTCCAAACTTTGCATTTACATGCTCGGTCCTAAGTATATATAAGAATATAGAAACTTCAAACTTAAGGTAGGGGACACAAACTCCCGCTTCTGGTCCCCATCATATGGTTCAGTGCATTATCTATCTTGAAACCCATGTCGATACCTTATTTCCGATACAGACTCATTCTAGGGACTCTATCAAATAAATTGAAAGAGAAAATAAAAGACTCGACATTCATAGAAAACAAGGTTAACAGACAAATCCATGCAATGTATAATGAGTCGTGTCTGATGGGGAAGCTAAGCAGCACCTAGAAGAAATGGGTTATAAATATTTGCTTGCCCCCCCTTAGCGGTTTATGTGTATGTGTAAATAAGTAGGCACACATGTCAAACACACTAGCACACTAAAAAGCAAAAAGGTGATGCATGGCTAGCACAGGGAAAACCAACACAGAACAATATCCAGCGATGTTCAAAAAAAAAAAAAAAACATAAAATCCTAGATCCTAACCTAGCACACCAACTAACATAAGTGTCCTAATCAACATCTAATAACAAATGCAACAGAAAATAAAAAAGAGAAAACATTCATTGCTAGCGTAATATTAAAGATTGCAGTGAAAGCGGTTCAAAACACTCACCCATATCCAATCCATCCTAAGNTAACCTAGCACACCAACTAACATAAGTGTCCTAATCAACATCTATTAACAAATGCAATAGAAAATAAAAAAGAGAAAACATTTATTGCTAGCGTAATATTAAAGATTGCAGTGAAAGCGGTTCAAAACACTCACCCATATCCAATCCATCCTAAGTAATACAACACACTTCCCTCCATTTAAGTGCACTCTCCACACCTATCAGACTCTCAAGAACTCATAAAAACCAATCCTAGGAGTCTTCTCTGCAAAGGAAGAAAAAGAAAACTCCTAAGGTTTGAACTAGAAGCCTAAAAGCTACTGTGGAGAGCGTCCATGTCATCCAATAGATTCTTAGGTCGTGCCCCAACCTCCCTCTTATAAATTTAGCCAAAATCAACTTGAAAAATCTTGTCAAATTGAGTTTTGATCATCCGGTGGCTCGAGTTCATATGAAAGTAAAGTGAGTGCACCAATCCCAACACTATGTGAATGTGCCACTGCGTTGGCACGGGTGCATCAACACTAGTACAGGTGCACCATTGGGGCGACACAAGTGTGCTCATGCATAGTAGAGTGGTATGGGTGCTCTAGTGTGCGGGCACGGGTGCACCTGATGAACAATGTGAGTATTTTATGCTCTTTATCTTATGACTTTGCCATTTACAGGTTCAACACAGATGTATCACTAGATCAATGTGTGTGCCAGTCCCGATGTGGTGCATTCCATTTCAAGAGTGAGTGCGTCCGACTGCAATTTTTCATCGTGTAAACTTATATCACCAGGACTTCATTTCTTACAGACTACAAAAAATTATTTCGTGCTAGAAGATTCATAATAATAGAGTAATAATTTAATACCTCAATATTGAATGAAAATCTAACACACACACAATTGATTGAAATCAATAGGAAAAAACACCAAGATTTTTCTGTAAAAAAACCCAAGAAGTAAAAAAATCATTGGCCCTAGCCTGAACAAAGTATTCCACATTAAATGTGCAATTATAAAGATACAATTGTTTGACAATTAGGAAGAATGGGTTACAATACTACACCAAGTATAACATTTGCCTGTGCATAATGTACGAAATAATTTAAGAGTCTTAAATAAGTCATTTTATTTTTTAAGTATGATTGTATTCTAAGTATGACAATTGAAAGTATTTGTCACTAGAATTTATTGATGGTTCTTCAATACAATGTTATTTTCTACTCTTTATGCATGATACTTATTAACAACAAATTTAAGATAATTATTTGCGCAACAATACTTACCGACAACGGTGAGCAAAGGATGATTGACAACATTCGATGGTGGTTGGTGAAAGGTGGTCGACATTAGTTGATAGCTATAGAGAAAAAAAGTTATCATCAAGTTTTCATTCTAGAATAACACTATAATTTGACTCCTTTCTCATTCTCCCGTTGAGTGAAGAGATATGATGTATTTATAGGTTCTAGGAGAGGGGTATTTGGTCATTTATCCAATAACTCCCATAACCACATGATTGAATGACCCATGTTGATTCCCTTTGATCATAAATTTTTTTTTAATAATGTGAGAGCCTTAATAACCTTAGAATTGAGTGATATTTCTTTCATTGGATTCCTTTCATTGAGATGCTCGATCTGACTATAAGTGCATCAAATTTGGAGTTTATTTGACCCCACCAATTAGCTACCAAAAACTTATAGGGGTGTGTTTGGGGTGGTTTATTGGTCGTGACGTGATGATAAAATGCAAACTATATCCTTTGGAAAAATGGCGAGCAACATTTTAATAAATGTGCCAATTAATTTACATCACAGTCTCCTCCATGTTTAACATTTATTTTTCTTGATATTACCTGGCTTACCCCTCCCCCAATGGGCTTCATTTCCATATGCACAATTCATTCCTGCCCTATGTTTTTTCCTCTTATGCTCCTCTTCATTCTTTGGCACATGTGGCACGAGATTACCATTGTTTGGTCCCCTTGCTTTTCTTCATCCTATGGTAACTTCTACCCTTTCAATATTTATTTTCTCTCTCGACAATTTTCTTCTTTGTGGTTTGTGCTCTTTGCTCTTTACCGTTTATGGTTCAATGCATTTTGTGGCTTGTTGTTTGCAATTTGTGGCCTTGCTCTATGGAGAAATTGTATTTTGTTCTTTATGTGGAAGGAATGAATTTGTAATTTGCATTTTTTTTTTATGAAATTTGGAGGTTGCTCTTCTAATTTTCTCTTTGTCTCGATTGGGTTGCTTTTTGTGGATTTTTATCTTTCTTGGATGGGTTGCTTATTGTGGTTCGTGGCCTCAATCTATGCTCAATGAATTTTTGGTTTGGTTGCNGGAATTTGTAATTTGCATTTTTTTTTATGAAATTTGGAGGTTGCTCTTCTAATTTGCTCTTTGTCTCGATTGGGTTGCTTTTTGTGGATTTTTCTCTTTCTTGGATGGGTTGCTTATTGTGGTTCGTGGCCTCAATCTATGCTCAATGAATTTTTGGTTTGGTTGCTCCATCTCTCGATTGGGTAGCTCCATGTCTCAATTGAGATGATTCATTAAGCATAGATATAGGTCTCTATTATGGAGTTCCATGCCACAAGATATGTAATTTTGGGGTGGTTATGTGTTGATTTTAATGTTGTGGTGGTGCATTGATGGTAATTGTGTGGTGGTGGTGATGTTGTGTTGGTGATAATTTTCTGATCATGGGTTGATGGTAAATTTGTGATTGTGGCGGTGGTGGCGATAAAGTTGTGGTGGTGTGTTGGTGGTNGAGGTCTCTATTATGGAGTTCCATGCAACAAGATATGTAATTTTGGGGTGGTTATGTGTTGATTTTAATGTTGTGGTGGTGCATTGATGCTAATTGTGTGGTGGTGGTGATGTTGTGTTGGTGATAATTTTATGATCATGGGTTGATGGTAAATTTGTGATTGTGGCGGTGGTGGCGATAAAGTTGTGGTGGTGTGTTGGTGGTGTTGGTGGAGTGGTGTGGTGGTCGTAATGTTGTGGTAGTGTGCTGATGGTAATTTTATGGTGGTGGTGTGTTGGTGGTCATGTTGTAGTAGTGTGTTGATGATAATTGTGTGATGGAGGTAGTTGTGGTGGTGGTAGGATGGTTAATGTTTTAGTGATGTGTTGGTGGTAATTGTGTGGTGGTGTTGGTAATGTTGCGGTGGTGTGTTGGTAGTAATTGTGTGGTGGCGGTGATATGTTGGTAATAATGGTGTCTTGGTATTTGAAAACATAAGTGGTGGTANCTAATGTTTTAGTGATGTGTTGGTGGTAATTGTGTGGTGGTGGTGGTGTTGGTAATGTTACGGTGGTGTGTTGATAGTAATTGTGTGGTGGCGGTGATATGTTGGTAATAATGGTGTCTTGGTATTTGAAAACATAAGTGGTGGTAGTGGTGGTGGCGGTGGTGGGTGATGGTAATGTTGTGGTGGTGTGTTGGCGGTAATTGTGTGGTGGTGGTGGTGTTGGTAATGTTGTGGTGGTGTGTTGGTCGTAATTGTGTGGTGGTAGTGGTGGTGGTGGTATGTTGGTGGTAATGGTGCCTTAGTATTTGAAAACATAAGTTTAAAATGATCCCCTAGTTGTGATTATTATCAATATGATGAGACACTTTCACGACATGGGTGCGCTTAATTCTGATAGATTTCATGTGTTTCGTTTTCATTACCTTGCCAACTATTTGATTTTTAAATAAACTAAAGATTGTATGACATCCTCTTAAGTCTGCAAAACTTTTAGGTTGATCGATAAATTCTCCTATTTAATATAAAGAATTAAATAGGATTTATATTAAACTGGTTCGGAAAAGCTTTCTATAAGGGCAAGACCCTATAGTTAATTACATCCTAGATAACCGAAGTCACCTAAGAAAACTTTCGATAAAAATCATGAGGATATTATCTTCAAAGAGGTCAAAGGGTTAGGAATTTTCAATGAGATCGGACAAAGATGTGTGAAATGGGAATGACTCAAGTTTGGAACATTTTACTTTGAAATCGAAGGGGGAAGGACTAGGGGATGTCATAGATCCGAAGGAGAACCTCGGTGACTTCCTAGTCTATCATATTATTTGGCTTCAATTTAGAGGAGAAATATTTAAAAGTTTCATCCTGCCAGTTTTATTAATTAGGGCGTATATTTGTGTGAAATGATCACACAAATAGTCGGGAAGATGTGAGGATTTAGGTCGTGACAGACGGCAACTTTAGAATCCTAAAGCATGTTAGGGCTTAAATTGTATAGCAGAGCTATACAAAACCCTAAAGATAAATTGAGGATTTATGTTTGCATAAGCAAATAACCTCAAATTCCTATGGATTTGTTGTTTAATTATAAAGAATGGTTTAGCTGGTGAAGACATGTTTTGTTGTTGAAGATGGTCGTGCTGCCCACAATGCTAGCTCCAAGCTCCTCGTCGTAGCAGGTTTAGGTTTTCTAATGTGTCAAGTTATGATATCAAAATCAGATATCTGTATGGTTATAGTTCTTTAAATATTATAGGGCATGTTAAAGTTTATTAGAGCGAGACCGGTTAAATCATCTAAAAACCATTAATTGGGGGTTTAAAATTAGTGAGTTATGATCTTCTAAAATCAAACCCCTCATCGTAATATCTCCCTATTTAAATTTCTTTTAAATTTCATTAATTTTCAAAAATTACACATTTATCATTTATAAGATCAGAGTGATATTGGTTACTACCACTTATCCCTTTTTTGATTCAATCATCAAGACATGCCAATTGAGATTATTTGTTGCCTAGTTAGCCCTTTGGTCAAACCTAAAAATTAATTAAGCCTTAAATTACAAAATTACCCTTTTGCCCCTAATGACTTAACACTATATGATNGGTGGTGGTATGTTGGTGGTAATGGTGCCTTAGTATTTGAAAACATAAGTTTAAGATGATCCCCTAGTTGTGATTATTATACATATGATGAGACACTTTCACGGCATGGGTGCGCTTAATTCTGATAGATTTCATGTGTTTCGTTTTCATTGCCTTGCCAACTATTTGATTTTTAATGATAATTTTTGTTTTCATGAGAACTTTCATTGTCTTCCAAAAAAAAATTATATTGCTTAGTTCTTTTCATCATAATAGTCTGAACAGACGATCCTGAAGTCCAAAAGAGTTGACCATACTTTTTAAAAAAAAAATGGGTGAAACATGCCAAAGAAAGAAGGGTAATTTGGTTCATGAGGGACATGAACACATTACCGATGTATGAAGATAATATTCCCTGATTAATATGGAGAGAGAAGCAAGTCCCCAGCAGAGTCGCTAGAAGTTGTCGGTACTAAAAAGTTAGAAGTTGTTAAGTTGTCGGCTGCTAGGATGGATACCTTAACACCCGTCTTAATTTAATTTAATACATATATTATTTAGAAAAAAATAGTATTTAAAATTTTTGAAAATACAAGACCGAACTGATCTCATATCCCAGTAGTTTAGATAAACGAGCCTAGTGCACCTATCTCGAGGGATAAATACATTACTTACTGGTGAATGCTTGATTAAATAAACTAAAGATTGTATGACATCCTCTTAAGTCTACAAAACTTTTAGGTTGATCGACAAATTCTCCTATTTAATATAAAGAATTAAATAGGGTTTATATTAAACTATGTTCGGAAAAGCTTCCTATAAGGGCAAGACCCTATAGTTAATTACATCCTAGATAACCGAAGTCACCTAAGAAAACTTTCGATAAAAATCATGAGGATATTATCTTCAAAGAGGTCAAAGGGTTGGGAATTTTCAATGAGATCGGACAAAGAGGTGTGAAATGGGAATGACTCAAGTTTGTAACATTTTACTTTGGAATCGAAGGGGGAAGGACTAGGGGATGTCATAGATCCGAAAGAGAACCTCGGTGACTTCCTAGTCTATTATATTATTTGGCTTCAATTTAGAGGAGAAATATTTAAAAGTTTCATCCTGCCAATTTTATTAATTAGGGCGTATATTTGTGTGAAATGATCACACAAATAGTCGGGAAGATGTGAGGATTTAGGTCGTGATAGACGACAACTTTAGAATCTTAAAGCATGTTAAGGCTTAAATTGTATAGCAGAGCTATACAAAACCCTAAAGATAAATTGAGGATTTATGTTTGCATAAGCAAATAACCTCAAATTCCTATGGATTTGTTGTTTAATTATAAAGAATGGTTTAGCTGGTGAAGACATGTTTTGTTGTTGAAGATGGTCGTGCTGCCCACAATGCTAGCTCCAAGCTCCTCGTCGTAGCAGGTTTAGGTTTTCTAATGTGTCAAGTTATGGTATCAAAATCAGATATCCCTATGGTTATAGTTCTTTAAATATTATAGGGCATGCTAAAGTTGATTAGGCGAGACCGGTTAAATCATCTAAAAACCATTAGTTGGGGGTTTAAAATTAGTGAGTTATGATCTTCTAAAATCAAACCCCTCATCGTAATATCTCCCTATTTAAATATTCTTTTAAATGTCATTAATTTTGAAAAATTACACATTTATCATTTATAAGATCAGAGTGATATTGGTTACTACGACTTATCCCTTTTATGATTCAATCATCAAGACATGTCAATTGAGATTATTTGTTGCCTAGTTAGCCCTTTGGTTAAACCTAAAAATTAATTAAGCCTTAAATTACAAAATTACCCTTTTGCCCCTAATGACTTAACACTCTATGATTAATTAAAATAGACTCAAATGACTTGAAAATTTTATGTTACCTCACTTATGGGTTAATTAAAATATCAGAGGAGAAAATGTGATTTTTCTGAGTTTATTTAATTTTATAATTGTCTTTAATGCAAAAATAGAAATTTTCAATGAAAATTCAATAACTCCACCAAAATAAAACCTCTATTCTTAAGAAAACTATTAGAGATTCAGCTAAGTCAGAGGACCACTTCGACCAATTTTCATGATTTTTAGAAATTTTATTTAATTATTAAAATTATTTGTTAGTTTTGAGCATTAATTAAATATAAAATAATATTTAAGAGAAAATTAAGTTTTATATTTTTATTAAATCTCTTTTAGTCCAGGGAACCCAAAAAAATAGATTTCAGATTTTTTTGATTTATAGTTTAATTATTGGAATTATTTTAGTGAGAAATTAAAGAAAATTCATTTTTAAGCTTTTAAAATTAATATTTTGNCAAATTTTATTTAATTATTAAAATTATTTGTTTGTTTTGAGCATTAATTAAATATAAAATAATATTTAAGATAAAAATTAAGTTTTATATTTTTATTAAATATCTTTTAGTCCAGGGAACCCAAAAAAATAGATTTAAGATTTT
This sequence comes from Phalaenopsis hybrid cultivar, assembly GCA_002079205.1. Taxonomy (NCBI): domain Eukaryota; kingdom Viridiplantae; phylum Streptophyta; class Magnoliopsida; order Asparagales; family Orchidaceae; genus Phalaenopsis; species Phalaenopsis hybrid cultivar. The sequence goes on from JXCR01018022.1 coordinate 31,213, forward strand.
TTTGATTTATGTTTTAATTATTGGAATTATTTTAGTGAGAAATTAAAGAAAATTCATTTTTAAGCTTTTAAAATTAATATTTTGACTTAGAAAACTAGGAAAAAAATTTTAATTGGTCCCGAGTGATCAGGAATCCAAATGTGATATTTTAGTGTGTTTTTGCTATTTTGTAATTTTTATGATTTTAATTAATTTTTAATTATTTAAATACCCAAAAATGGTTCAAAAATGAAGTATTTATTTTAATTCCAATTTTATTTTTGTTGGGTTTCTCTGGTCATAAGGATCTCCCAAAATAAATTTGGTAATTTTTTGAGTTGTATTTTAATTATTAGAATTATTTTAATGCCAAAAATGTGATTTCACTTAATTAATTCATTTGAGTAGTCAAATTAACTCCAATTGACTTGAAATTTTTATGGGAAGCACCTCTAAAATTATACTATAATGGAATTATTTTTATATCATTTACATTTATAATTACTCCAAATTAAGTTTCTTTTCATTTTTAGTGTTAATGACAATTAAGGTTATTTTTAATGAGTTAAATCAAATTTATATTTTTCCTAGGATCCTCTAACTATAGTGAACCTACCAAAATAAGTTTTGTATTTTTTTTAGGATTGTTTTAATTATTATGATTTTTATACCAAAATAGGGGTCATTAACTTGAAAATTAGATATCTCTAGTTAGAGATGCCTCCTGACTTTAGAAAAATCAGGAGAGATGCCTAACAATAGATACATCAAAAGCCCTATGGTCCCATGCCATGGTGAAATGTCTATGCATATGGAGAATCAAAATAAGAAAAACACCACTTAATTTATTAAAAAAATACATGCATCAAATGTTCATGAAAATATTTCCACATTGTTGTCCTCTATTCTCTGAGCAAGAGGATATTTTTATTTTTTTTTGTGATTTTTCTATACAAAGATATGAATTTTTGAAGTTTTGGGAATTAAATAATTCAAATAAAATCCTAATTTTCTACTTAAGTGACAAGACGCTGATTGGATCCTCTACGCGTCGAATGACCACGCGTCGCAGCGGGATTGGGCGCCGCCGTCTAAGTCAACCCACCTTTTCGCACCCTCCCTTCGTCCGATGCGATCTTGACAGCTCATGTGATACACGCCTGATCCGACGACAGTCCGTCATCGTCCCTAGCAGATTAAATTTGCGAGCCGTCCACCTTCTAGACCTAACATCTCGCTTGATTCTTAACCAAATCAAGTGATGTTTGTTTCTATCAACTCGTCTCGACGAGAATAACATATCCATACGGCTAATTAACCCTTAAATCAATTCTATAAACATGAAGAATTAAAATAAGCTTGGTTTAGGGTAAGTGTTCAATACCTAAGCTTGGTTTAGGGTAAGTGTTCAATACCTTTGCCCAAGAGGTGTGGCCTCGATTGGGTGCTTCCAAAAGTTTATATTGAGTCCAAAGAGTTCCTAGATGAAGTCTCGAGCAGTGGTGAAATGCTTAGATATGAAATCTACCAAGGCCGATTTAGGGGTTCGACCAAAGTACACCATAGGGTGCTCTGGTGATGAGGCTTCTATGGGGATCTTCCTCTCTTACTGTGGGGATGGTGTGGGTGTAATTAATTTGGATTTGGTTGAGTATTTGGGGATGTCCTGTTTTGGCCTAGGGATTGAGCTCCAAAATTGAGCTCGAGCAGTGGATTTGAGTGGCTAAGGATGACAGGATTGAACTCAAGAGATTTTAAGGAAGCTCTGGAAGCAATTTGATAGAGTCTCCCCAAGGAAATTCAAGCTCTCTTAGTTTGGTCATGGAGGGTGGGTTTAGATAGAGGGGGAGGGAGAGGCCACCAGAGGCGATTGGTGGGTGCTTTAGGTTGCTTATGTGGATGCTAGCAAGGTGCAAAAATCCAATTGGGATGAGACAGTTTGGATGGGTTTAGTTTTGAGTTTTTGCCATGGGGGAGTACTTGAGCTTGGCTTTTCCGACAGTCAAGGTGGTCGGTTGGCTAGAGAAAGGTCACCATCCCACTAAGGGAGGTTAGGGCTTGGTTTTGGTGAAGTCAATTGGGGTTGTCCATCTGTAAATGTGTTGAATTAAAATAGGATGTGGGAAGGGCTATTTTGGGTCAAATTGGGTCACGTCATGGATTTGGGTTGGGTTCACCCACCAAGACTGGTTTGAATTCTGAGGGAAATCAGATGAACCAACTTAATCATTGGTAAGGTCCCTATCCAAGTGATTTGGTTAAGTATGGGGTTTAGGTGATTCATGGGAGGGGTTAAAAGAATCTTAAGGATATTTGAAAGTAGCTTGGCCTCTTGCCACTAATAGTATGGTGATATGACATGGCTCTTATGGCTCACCTATGACTTGGGAGTGGCTTCATGGCTTGTCCTTTTCTTGGCTAATTTTCATGAGAAGGGATATTGGATTTATTTGGTATTTTTGGTGAAGTTTGGCATGATGCTTAATATAGAACAATTTGATCATGAATTTGAGACTTAGGGGACGATTTTGATTAAATGAAAGATGGGGATAAAATCTATCATGTGGGCATTTGGATTTGGGCCTTTTAGAATGACTTAAGGATTTGGGCTTTTAAAATTGAAATTGAACTTGGGCTAATTGAATGTTGAATTTGGTGTAGGGGGATATCATGAAAGATTTGGAAAAAATTCAAGTGATTTTGAATTGAATTGGTGAATTTGCAATTGAATCAAATTGGGCTTGAATTTTGTATAGATTGGGATTGGGGGTGTTGAATTTTGATTTGGAATTGCAATTGGGCAAGATTGGAGCCAATTGGGCCAAATTGGGGTTAATTTGGGGGCATTTGGGCTTTTTAAGGGCAAATTGGGGCTTTTGGTTAAATTGGACTAATTTGGTCAAATTGGGTCAATTTGTTGATCAAAAAATGAAATTGGGAATATTTGGAATGATTTTGGAATTTTTGAGAATTTTTGGGTCATGAGGGGCATTTTGGTAATTTTGGGCAATTTTTTGTGTATTTTGGAAATTTGGCGATTTTGGTGGATTTTGCTCAATTTAGGTAGTGACGAGTGGTTTGAGATGATTTTTGGGCAAATTTGGGTATTTTGGGTAATTTTGGGATTTTTGGCAAAAATCAGGATTGTAGGGTATTTTGGTATTTGGTGATTTTGGGCTAGAATGGGCAAGTAAGTCATGAAACCATGCCAAACCAATAGGAGAAATGTGAGAACTCATTTTGGATGCTCAATATACTGGTTATAACTCTCTTAGCCAAAGACTAGGGGTATAGGTTTATCCATATGAGCTTTCCAAAAGGAGTCGGGAGACCAAATTAAGGGGTCATAGAGCCTGGGGTAAGTGAAAAAGTGTAGTGTGTTTAAGTTAGCCCCACCAAAACTAGATCAACTAGGGTTAGTCCTAAGGCCTGACCATCCTATTGGGGACTCTCCTTAAGCTCTTCCATACTGACCCCACCTACTAAGTGATAGAGGTTAGGATCAATATATGGAACTTCAAGTTGAGTAAAGAAGGGTTTATAGTTTCTAATGGTGAGGGTTCATTTTCTAATCCTCTAGAAATAGTCAACAGGAAAGTCTTATGACTAGACCCTAGACTACTAAAGAGGAAAAACTAGACCTCAACCAAAAATGAGGTCAACATAGTCGTGATGGTTACGTCAAAATAAATCAGTTTGTCTACCATGTGAGATAACGATGTGAAGCTAATATTTTTACGATCTATGCCTAAAGGAGTTGAAATTCGAAAATAGGCCAACCACCTTTTTTAACAAGGAAGGATGATGAAATATTATAAAAAATAAAGGAAAACAAATGAAGAGATTTTAGTAGAATGCAATTTAAAAATAAATGGAATAAATTAAAAAAGATTGTAAAATATGGAAAAAATTAAAGCAAGGATCCATGGGCTTGGGTTGGGATCCATAATGTAAATCATTGATGCTTCGAAAAAATAGTGGGTTGAGAAATTAGAGGTAAAAATTTATGAATCATCTAGTACCTTCCATTATTTTTATGTCAATTTCAATTACATCAACATATCAATTATTAATTAATTTGTAGATTATGCCAACTGCCAAAAAGTTCAAGTATGAGCCTGAAGAAAAGTTAGACTGTATGTTTGGTGGAGTCGTGGTCACAGGTAATCATGCATAGGCACCAAGCTAGAGAATGCATGCTAGCAGAGCTGAGAAAATTTCTGACTCAAACAAAGGGTATAACCCCAACCTATATGAAGTTGGATCTACTTGTCGATTCAAAAGTCCTAGAGTTGAGAAAAAAAAAGAATGATGTAGTTTTCATTAAAAGTCAGATTTCACAATTAATTGCTTCATGCGTCAATAAGTCTAATATATGACATGCAACATTTATTCAACATGTTATGAGAATTTTGGAAGAAACTCCAAAATTTTATGAAGACATGTCATTTTACTTATTTTCAATGAAGTTGTTAGAAGGCCTAAATAGAAGAGAGTTCTTTATGTTGAAGACACCTAATTGTAGGGTTAATTATTTATGTTACTTAAATGACAATCGTGATATTTTCAATTTTTTATTGGACATCTTTTGGTTTGATTGATAGGGGGACATTTTTTATGTATAAAAAAACAATCTTTCATTACTTTAGGAATTTTCATTTTTATGGTTTTTGTTTAACGCACTACTTACTAATTTAGTGTTATTTTTATGTCTTAACTACATCAATAACGAATAACATGGATGGAGAAAGGAACAAAAAAAAAAGTTACAGTCGCATTATACTTAATGTATAAGTATAACAACTCACATATTGCTCTTACTCCTTTCATGACATTCATGTAATTAGGGAACAAATGGGTTGGGGAGTTGCTTGTGGTTCACCCAACATGACTTAATAANGAGAGAATGCATGCTAGCAGAGCTGAGAAAATTTCTGACTCAAAAAAAGGGTATAACCCTAACCTATATGAAGTTGGATCTACTTGTCCATTCAAAAGTCCTAGAGTTGAGAAAAAAAAAGAATGATGTAGTTTTCATTAAAAGTCAGATTTCACAATTAATTGCTTCATGCGTCAATAAGTCTAATATATCACATGCAACATCTATTCAACATGTTATGAGAATTTTGGAAGAAACTCCAAAATTTTATGAAGACATGCCATTTTACTTATTTTCAATGAAGTTGTTAGAAGGCCCAAATAGAAGAGAGTTCTTTATGTTGAAGACACCTAATTGTAGGGTTAATTATTTATGTTACTTAAATGACAANATATGATTAATTAAAATAGACAAATGACTTGAAAATTTTATGTTACCTGACTTATGGGTTAATTAAAACATCAGAGGAGAAAATGTGATTTTTCTGAGTTTATTTAATTTTATAATTGTTTTTAATGCAAAAATAAAATTTTTTAATGAAAATTCAATAACTCCACCAAAATAAAACCTCTGTTCTTAAGAAAACTATTAGAGATTCAGCTAAGTCAGAGGACCACTTCGACCAATTTTCATGATTTTTACAAATTTTATTTAATTATTAAAATTATTTGTTTGTTTTGAGCATTAATTAAATATAAAATAATATTTAAGATAAAAATTAAGTTTTATATTTTTATTAAATATCTTTTAGTCCAGGGAACCCAAAAAAATAGATTTAAGATTTTTTTGATTTATGTTTTAATTATTGGAATTATTTTAGTGAGAAATTAAAGAAAATTCATTTTTAAGCTTTTAAAATTAATATTTTGACTTAGAAAATTAGGAAAAAAATTTTAATTGGTCCCGAGTGATCAGGAATCCAAATGTGATATTTTAGTGTGTTTTTACTATTCTGTAATTTTTATGATTTTAATTAATTTTTAATTATTTAAATACCCAAAAATGGTTCAAAAATGAAGTATTTATTTTAATTCCAATTTTATTTTTGTTGGGTTTCTCTGGTCATAAGGATCTCCCAAAATAAATTTGGTAATTTTTTGAGTTGTATTTTAATTATTAGAATTATTTTAATGCCAAAAATGTGATTTCACTTAATTAATTCATTTGAGTAGTCAAATTAACTCCAATTGACTTGAAATTTTTATGGGAAGCACCTCTAAAATTATACTATAATGGAATTATTTTTATATCATTTACATTTATAATTACTCCAAATTAAGTTTCTTTTCATTTTTAGTGTTAGTGACAATTAAGGTTATTTTTAATGAGTTAAATCAAATTTATATTTTTCCTAGGATCCTCTAACTATAGTGAACCTACCAAAATAAGTTTTGTATTTTTTTTAGGATTGTTTTAATTATTATGATTTTTATACCAAAATAGGGGTCATTAACTTGAAAATTAGATATCTCTAGTTAGAGATGCCTCCTGACTTTAGAAAAATCAGGAGAGATGCCTAACAATAGATACATCAAAAGCCCTATGGTCCCATGCCATGGTGAAATGTCTATGCATATGGAGAATCAAAATAAGAAAAACACCACTTAATTAATTAAAAAAATACATGCATCAAATGTTCATGAAAATATTTCCACATTGTTGTCCTCTATTCTCTGAGTAAGAGGATATTTTTATTTTTTTTTGTGATTTTTCTATACAAAGATATGAATTTTTGAAGTTTTGGGAATTAAATAATTCAAATAAAATCCTAATTTTCTACTTAAGTGACAAGACGCTGATTGGATCCTCTACGCGTCGAATGACCACGCGTCGCAGCGGGATTGGGCGCCGCCGTCTAAGTCAACCCACCTTTTCGCACCCTCCCTTCGTCCGATGCGATCTTGACAGCTCATGTGATACACGCCTGATCCGACGACAGTCCGTCATCGTCCCTAGCAGATTAAATTTGCGAGCCGTCCACCTTCTAGACCTAACATCTCGCTTGATTCTTAACCAAATCAAGTGATGTTTGTTTCTATCAACTCGTCTCGACGAGAATAACATATCCATACGGCTAATTAACCCTTAAATCAATTCTATAAACATGAAGAATTAAAATAAGCTTGGTTTAGGGTAAGTGTTCAATACCTAAGCTTGGTTTAGGGTAAGTGTTCAATACCTTTGCCCAAGAGGTGTGGCCTCGATTGGGTGCTTCCAAAAGTTTATATTGAGTCCAAAGAGTTCCTAGATGAAGTCTCGAGCAGTGGTGAAATGCTTAGATATGAAATCTACCAAGGCCGATTTAGGGGTTCGACCAAAGTACACCATAGGGTGCTCTGGTGATGAGGCTTCTATGGGGATCTTCCTCTCTTACTGTGGGGATGGTGTGGGTGTAATTAATTTGGATTTGGTTGAGTATTTGGGGATGTCCTGTTTTGGCCTAGGGATTGAGCTCCAAAATTGAGCTCGAGCAGTGGATTTGAGTGGCTAAGGATGACAGGATTGAACTCAAGAGATTTTAAGGAAGCTCTGGAAGCAATTTGATAGAGTCTCCCCAAGGAAATTCAAGCTCTCTTAGTTTGGTCATGGAGGGTGGGTTTAGATAGAGGGGGAGGGAGAGGCCACCAGAGGCGATTGGTGGGTGCTTTAGGTTGCTTATGTGGATGCTAGCAAGGTGCAAAAATCCAATTGGGATGAGACAGTTTGGATGGGTTTAGTTTTGAGTTTTTGCCATGGGGGAGTACTTGAGCTTGGCTTTTCCGACAGTCAAGGTGGTCGGTTGGCTAGAGAAAGGTCACCATCCCACTAAGGGAGGTTAGGGCTTGGTTTTGGTGAAGTCAATTGGGGTTGTCCATCTGTAAATGTGTTGAATTAAAATAGGATGTGGGAAGGGCTATTTTGGGTCAAATTGGGTCAAGTCATGGATTTGGGTTGGGTTCACCCACCAAGACTGGTTTGAATTCTGAGGGAAATCAGATGAACCAACTTAATCATTGGTAAGGTCCCTATCCAAGTGATTTGGTTAAGTATGGGGTTTAGGTGATTCATGGGAGGGGTTAAAAGAATCTTAAGGATATTTGAAAGTAGCTTGGCCTCTTGCCACTAATAGTATGGTGATATGACATGGCTCTTATGGCTCACCTATGACTTGGGAGTGGCTTCATGGCTTGTCCTTTTCTTGGCTAATTTTCATGAGAAGGGATATTGGATTTATTTGGTATTTTTGGTGAAGTTTGGCATGATGCTTAATATAGAACAATTTGATCATGAATTTGAGACTTAGGGGACGATTTTGATTAAATGAAAGATGGGGATAAAATCTATCATGTGGGCATTTGGATTTGGGCCTTTTAGAATGACTTAAGGATTTGGGCTTTTAAAATTGAAATTGAACTTGGGCTAATTGAATGTTGAATTTGGTGTAGGGGGATATCATGAAAGATTTGGAAAAAATTCAAGTGATTTTGAATTGAATTGGTGAATTTGCAATTGAATCAAATTGGGCTTGAATTTTGTATAGATTGGGATTGGGGGTGTTGAATTTTGATTTGGAATTGCAATTGGGCAAGATTGGAGCCAATTGGGCCAAATTGGGGTTAATTTGGGGGCATTTGGGCTTTTTAAGGGCAAATTGGGGCTTTTGGTTAAATTGGACTAATTTGGTCAAATTGGGTCAATTTGTTGATCAAAAAATGAAATTGGGAATATTTGGAATGATTTTGGAATTTTTGAGAATTTTTGGGTCATGAGGGGCATTTTGGTAATTTTGGGCAATTTTTTGTGTATTTTGGAAATTTGGCGATTTTGGTGGATTTTGCTCAATTTAGGTAGTGACGAGTGGTTTGAGATGATTTTTGGGCAAATTTGGGTATTTTGGGTAATTTTGGGATTTTTGGCAAAAATCAGGATTGTAGGGTATTTTGGTATTTGGTGATTTTGGGCTAGAATGGGCAAGTAAGCCATGAAGCCATGCCAAACCAATAGGAGAAATGTGAGAACTCATTTTGGATGCTCAATATACTGGTTATAACTCTCTTAGCCAAAGACTAGGGGTATAGGTTCATCTATATGAGCTTTCCAAAAGGAGTCGGGAGACCAAATTAAGGGGTCATAGGGCCTGAGGTAAGTGAAAAAGTGTAGTGTGTGCAAGTTAGCCCCATCAAAACTAGATCACCTAGGGTTAGTCCTAAGGCCTGACCATCCTATTGGGGACTCTCCTTAAGCTCTTCCATACTGACCCCACCTACTAAGTGATAGAGGTTAGGACCAATATATGGAACTTCAAGTTGAGTAAAGAAGGGTTTAGAGTTTCTAATGGTGAGGGTTCATTTTCTAATCCTCTAGGAATAGTCAACAGGAAAGTTTTATGGCTAGACCCTAGACTACTAAAGAGAAAAAATTAGACCTCAACAAAAAATGAGGTCAACATAGTCGTGATGGGTAAGATAAAATAAATCAGTTTGTCTACCATGTGAGATAACAATGTGAAGCTAATATTTTTACGATCTATGCCTAAAGGAGTTGAAATTCGAAAATAGACCAACCACCTTTTTTAACAAGGAAGGATGATGAAATATTATAAAAATTAAAGGAAAACAAATGCAGAGATTATAATAGAATGCAATTTAAAAATAAATGGAATAAATTAAAAAAGGATTGTAAAATATGGAAAAAATTAAAGCAAGGATCCATGAGCTTGGGTTGGGATCCATAATGTAAATCATCGATGCTTCGAAAAAATAGTGGGTTGAGAAATTGGAGGTAAAAATTTATGAATCATCTAGTACCTNATAAGTCTAATCCCTTAGATAAATCATTTAAAATTGTGTTGGTGATGTAACATATGTAGAAAGATTCTAAATTCCACATGTGGTTCACCAATAGAATGCTATGGTTGTATGTGATTTTAATATGTATTTCACATTTGTAATGCTTAGATGGTAAGACAGTACACACGATAGTCGTATATTCATATTTATCGTGCGAGCTCATAAATATAGCTTTCTAAAGCTGCTTCCAAGTTAGCTTGAACATAAATAATTAAAATATAACTTTTAGTACAATAATAATGATTATACTATAGTAAAATATTATTTGGTTGATGCTGGATATTCATTACGAAGATGGTATCTTGAATCATTTCTTGATACAAAATATCACATTATTGATGTTGAACGAGCTAACAATATAGCTTGGGGTAGAAAGAAGATGTTTAACAAGAGGTATTCATCCTTACATAATGTTATTGTTAGAAGTGTTACTGAGAGGAAAATAAGGGTTTGTAAGAAAAAAGAGTATTCTATGAGATATGTCCACATATCCTTTCAACAAATAAGTGAAGATTGTGATCGCTGCAATGACTCTCTACAACTACATTTGTCGGCATCCTTCACGTAGTGACATTGACTTTAGTAAGGTAGATGAAGATCATTTACATGTCCCTATTGAAACATATGAATATTGCCTAAGACAATCTATATCACAAGCTGAAAGTGATTTACTTGAGTATTGTACTAAGGATGGGGAAAGCCCTAAAGAGATGATGGAGTTAAGAGATCAAATTATTGATGTAATAGTTAGCGAGTGAAATAATGTTGTATGTTACTTTTGATTTCTTTATGTAAAATGTTTTGTGTAAATATTTAATGTTTATTGTAATGACATTTTATGCAATAAGGTTCATGTAAAATCTTAATTTGGTGCAAATTATTTTTTCAGTCATTTTACATGTATATTTTT
>JXCR01018026.1:0-11797 GCA_002079205.1 Phalaenopsis hybrid cultivar
TTTGATAATTTGGCAATTTTGGGTAATTTGGATGTTTTCAAAAGGTTTGAAATGTTTTTTGAACAAATTTAGGTATTTTGGGTAAATTTGAGAATTTTGGTCAAATTTAGGTTTTCAAGGGTACTAGGTAATTTGGGGGAGTTTAGTGGCAAAAGACCAAATTGGGTATTTTCGGTAGAATTGGGAAGCCAACCACCATATGTGAGCTATGGACCAATTGAATCCCCATTTGGGTCCTCTATGTACTGGTTTTAGCTAAACCTCAACCTGGGTTAGTGGGTCTAAGGGACCATCTACATGAATCTCCCAAAATATCAAGTGATCAAAGTCAACAAGTTAAGGCTTAAGATTGTGAGTGCTTGTGGGTGAGAGTAAGTGTAGTGAGTGTACTGAGTGCAAGTGATTGAAACAGCTTCAGACCAACACCCAGGGTCAGCCCTAAAGTCAAGCAGTCCTATGGGAACTCTCTTGAGCTCCCCTATAGTAACCCGACCTACTAAGTGCTAGAGGTTAGGACCAGTATATGAACCTTCAAGTTCAGCAAAGAAGAGTTTAAAATTTCTAATGGTGAGGGTTCCTTTTCTAGTTTTCTAGAAATAGTCAACAGGAAAGTCCTATGGCTAGACCCTAGGCTACCAAAGAAAAAAAATTAAACCTCAACCAAAAGTGAGGTCAACACAGCACCATGAAAATCACCATACAATCAAGTTGATTGGGAGTTAAATAAGAAACTATGCTTGCTGTATTAGTTAAGTGAGTTTGATATGACTAGTTTAGATGGCCAAAAAACTCATGAAGGTAAATATGAGTTCAAAGCAAAGTAGTAAGGGTTTTCTCCAATTAAATTTATAGTTCTCATAGGTGTAACAACCTAACAAATTAGTAGGTTCCAAGAAAATTGTCTCATTGGCTAATCAGGAATTAGGCTGCGAACATCCAACCAACCTCCTAGGTTCAGAAATATGCTAAGCAGTACAAAAGACGAGTGGTTATCTGTAGGAGACAAGAAGAGTAATGTGCCAGATAGGTGCAAGACGGACAAAAACCTACCAACACTCTACATTTAGCCAACAAGACAATGTTGAAGAAATATGGAGGTAAGGATAAAAAGGATCGCCAAAATGTCAATCATCGTCAATAGAAGATTCAATGGTAAACAAAATATTTGGTTCTATCAAGCTTGTAGAGTAATGGATCTTATTATTTGGCTTCGTATGACTTGGATCCTTTGGGTGGTTCAGCTTCCCTTCGCCTGACATTTAGGAGCACATCTTTGAATAGAGAACTCAACAAAAAAATTTGCTGCATAACATAAAAATTAGGCAGCCAGCTCGAATACAATGAAGTTGATCGGGAAGATGAAAAGTTAATTGATGCTAACATTACATAAGATGTAGATGAAAATTTAGCTGAGCAATATATAACACCGAAAGCAATTCTTGATAAGAATAACTCAGAATTTCTACTTAATTCTAACTCATACCATAATATCTTGAACTCCACTTCCAATTTTAGCATCGCTACTAGGATGGCGAGCCAAAGCCTTCATGAGAATTTCTCTGTCAGCGGCGGTAACATATCTGTTAATTGGATATCTACAACATAAAAAATAAAAAATAAATATAAAAATAAAAATCTGAGGAATGGATCAGAGCACAAACATATAAACAAAATAGGTATACATTTAAGTCTGAAAAAGAGTCAAATGTTGTTAGATTGAATACTATCATTGTCACTACTACAAGATAACGATTTGCTGTAGAAAAGGGGGGAAAAACACAGAACTTACTTGAGTAATATTGCACGCAATGAAAACTCCATATTCACAATATGGGAATATGAGCCATTCAGACGGGCACCGAGCCCTTTGTGGAATGCAAAATCTGTATGCCCTTCATATTCCATGCAACAGTTTTCGTCCCATTTTTTAGACTTACAAATATCATCACCCGCATGTAGTGGCTCTTCCATCCTTTTGTCAATGATATCCTGGCACTGAAGCATCGAATATATACCCACACCTTCCTTGGGATTGGACACCTAGATAACATTAAACAAGTTTAGCCGCCACTCAATCAATATAAGTACTGGCAACAAAACAACAATAACAACAACAACAAGCCTTTATCCCACTGAGTGGGGTCGGGTGCATGAATACGTTTTCTCCATTGCATCCTATTGAGTGTCATATTTTCATTTAATTCTAAAAATTATCATCATTTTTTATACAATATGACCAAGTCTTTTTATGTCTTACCTCTATCGTTCTTAATATAAGTCGAATCTAAAACATCTACTCTCATAACTGGATCTTCAGAAAGTCGACGTTTAATGTGACCAAACCATCTCAGATGACCCTCTCTAATCTTGTCCACCACTGTAGCTACACCAACCCTATCACGGATATATTTATTTCGCATTGTCTCTATGTGTCGAGCACTCATCCACCTAACCTTTCTCATCTCAACAACACTTTAGTTTATTTTATGCTTCTTTTTTAAAGACCAACATTCTACGCAATAGATCATTGCAAGTCTCACTACCATCTTTTAAAATTTTTCATTCTCTCTAAACAGTACATTTCTATCACACAATAGGCTTGATGCATTCCTTCACTTCAACCAACCAACTTGAATTCTACTAATAACATCCCTATCTATATCACTAATAACACCTTTTAATGATTTGATCACCCATAGTTACAACTCTGTCACTAGAGCTATTACTACTAAAATTAGATTCCATGAATTCAGTTTTAGTTCTACTCAAACGAAGGCTTTTAGACTTCGATGTAGATCTCCATAAATCATTTTGTTTTTAAACTTTTCTAAGAATATCATCATCAAAAAACATACACTAAGGAACGTCTAAGAGCATCCATAACTAAAGCAAAAAAGATAAGGGCTTAAAGTCAATCCATGATGCAATCCAACTGATAGGAAAATATTTGATCAATCATCTTTCTGTTCGAACACAAGTAACAAATCTAGTATACATATCTTTAATGACTTACATCTTTCTTCTCTAAAACTCTCCAAAGTACTGGCAACAAAAATGAGCTTTAATTTCCTAACCACAGAATATGACAAAAAAAAAATACAAAAAATACAGAATGGTTCATTGTGCAATGCAATATAAGATGAGAAAATGATGAACTTCAAAACAAGAAATCCTATAATTTGGTTGTTATGGCCATATTGAGCATTCTGAACTTGGGAGATTTACATGAAGCTAAGCTGGAATGGTGAAGTTTGGTACGCTTGCAAAATTCTAGGATAAATCTTAAATAGACCATTCAAATGCTGAGAATCACAGAAATAGAAATTGACAAAGAGACGCACCTATTTGTGAAATTAAGGTGATACAAAGGAAAATACTCGGGTGTTAAGCAAATTTTGACAGTGGTGTAAAAAGAGAGCAAAGACAAAAGGTACCATCAGGTGATGCCCAAATCTAGACCGGTTCAACAAGAGAGATAAGGAAAGAAGAAGTATCAATTATTCTCAATCTATCCCCCTCAACTTTTCTCATACATTTTTCTATCTTTACCTTTCTATTTATACAAAATTTAAATTTGTGCAACAACCGATAAATATTTTTTAAGGGATTGACAAGCATACTACACAATTTTGTACATTTATGTATCTAATACCTAAACTTTGATATTTACTTATATAAAATTTTCGAGCATAATCAAATCAAAATAAAAGCATAAAAAGGATATTCGCTGTGAAAAAGTTATTAGTAGTATTTTTTATATAATTTTAAAAATTTGGGTGTTGTATAAGTCAACATTAAAATTTAAGCATCGACGAGCCCAATTGAGCGTCCTGAGCATAGCATCCACTTCTCCATTTTGAGCATCGATGAGTCCAATCGAACACCCCAAACGTAGAGTCGAGCGTCCAAGTACAATTCTTGCTCGCTTCGTCTCTAATGAGCGTCGAATTCCCTTTAAAGCACAGAAGCCCATCGGCTCTATCAACAATGAGTCAGTGTCATCAAAGTCCGTTTGTACATCTGATTCCTCTTATTTGCCATAACGCACAAATATTGTTTATTTATTATTAATATTTTTTATAGTAACAATAAACATACAAATTATATGATATGCATATAAACGATCATTTTTTACCGTAATAATAAATATATGAATTGTATGGTATTCATGTAAATATCTATTTTCTATAATTAGTAATAAAAGTAAAGTGAAAATTGTTATGATGATTCTTCCGAAGAAGATAAAATTATTATATATGATGATTCCTCTGAAGATAATGAAAGTGATAATGAAGCCACTATGAATCTTAATTCTTGTGGCATATTTAAATTCTAAGTTTAATGTTTAAATCTTATTTCAAACTTTTGTATTATATTTGAGAATGCTATATGTATGGTTGATTAAGTATATTGACATATTTAAATTCTAAGTTTAATCATTAATTATTAAGATTTGTGGATTGTCAAATGTCATATTTTGAATAATGTTTAATTTTATTTTTTTTTATTTTTTTTGTTCTGAGACTTATGCCATGTTTAGAAAAAAAGCCTCAATTCCCGGTTTTGCCTTTTTAATTATTGTCAATAAAAATATTTTTCTTCTTCATGAGCACTAGTATTATGTCATAATCTGAACCACCAAATGCTCTCCAATCTCATCTATCATTACAACATGCAGCAAAAAAATATACTTTACATCTTTCACCCGATCAAATGTTTCAACAAATTTTAAAACTATTTATCATAATATTGATCAAACTTTTATTAGTTATATGAAATTAGTCATTAGACATAATTATTACTCCAGCTTGAATTCAAATCCTTTTAGTATCTTCTAAAATTTTCTCTATAAAACTTGAATCTTTGAACATCCTTGTCACCGAATCATACATAGACAGGGGTTTCAAGTGTCGACCATAAGCACATGAAACAAACTATATTAAAAGGGGGGAGGTTGTCACATTAAATGGAAAGACATTCTCATAAAAAAATCTCAATACCCATGCCAAGACATGCTTGTGTGCCTCTCTAACATACTTCTAAAGCCTTGCGTGCCTTTCTAACATACTCTAGAGATATCTTTGGAGCTACAACAGCCCCTTTCCATGACCCCTATCATTCTCTATATTTACCATATAGTGGTTTATGGGCCCTCTTACACCTCCAATAGATATTAATAACAGAAGATGACAGGTGCCAATCACTTCATTCACTCCAATAAAAAAAGCTGACATTAACTATCATGAAATTATCATTGTTCATGATGATTTGACATCGACTTATAGATGATCGAATTTCTTCTTCTACCATTTTTTAGTATTTTAGCATAGGGTGCAATATTTTTTGTGCAAACTGAAGAGGTATTCTTTCATCTTTGTAAAATACCCTGCACTTCAAACAAACATGTCTTATTGTTGCATCTAATATCAACTTGCATCTATGAATCCTTCCTATGACTCTTTATGGATCAATCTTTACCTCGAATCCTTTTTCCCCCAAAATCCTAGAATGAAAATTTTATGGGATTAAAAATAAAAAATAAAAAAAGAACTAAATTAATTAAATTCAGGAAAAAATTTAAACTTTTGTGATTGCCACAATTGAAAAAGAAAAAAATTATGACGTGTTGATAGTGACTAAGGCGATGATGACAATNATTTTGTGATTGCCACAATTGAAAAAGAAAAAAATTATGACGTGTTGATAGTGACTAAGGCGATGATGACAATGGCTACAAGGAGGGCTAGCAATGAGGTTTGGCAACGCCGATGACAACTAAAAGAATTGCAATGGAAACAACTACTGAAAGAATGGAGGGAGCCGGCTAGGGCTAGGAGGGATGACAGAGGCGATTGTAAGGGTGGCGAAGGTAAGTGCAAGGAAGGACGACAAGGGCAAATGCAAGAAGGGGTAGTTGTTGCTGCTTCAAAGAACCTACGACAGCTGCTAAGAAGATTGGAAAAGACATTAGAGTACATCAAAGACACTGTTAGACAAGACGACGGATGCAACAACTGAAGAGGTATGCACATATTTCCTTCAATGGAGTCAGTAGACAGTGTGATTGCGTGCAAGTTGGAGCTACCATATTTAGGGTTTATTTAAGAAAAAAAAATAGTGCCTCACTACGCGTAAGGCAAGGCACGCCTTGAGAAGTGCCTCAATATTGGTGAGGTGTACGCCTCATTATGATTTGCAATAGAATAGTGTTGAGACACAGACTTATTGGACAATTTTAAACAATGTTGAATAGTAAGACAATCTTGATTTTTTTGTGAAGAAATTAAGGAGAAGCAAGAGGGAAAGGAATGAGAAAGAAAGAGAGAAAATAAAGTTTATAATTGAGATTTCAAAATATAATCTCAACAAAATCATCACCTCTTTGGAGTAATATGTAAAGTGGATAATTTTCTGATTATTATCCACCCAAGTTATTTCCCGCTTTTTAGTCCTATGAGATTTTTTCTTCTTTATTGAGAAGAGATGTACTTAAATTTTACTTAAATTTTGGAAAAAATTGGTTAAGTTTTCTTTGTTGTGCACAATAATTTTGACTCTTTAACTTCGTGTGGAGCTGATTCTTTCTTCTCTACTATGAATGTGGGATTATTTAAATTAAGACACATAAATTTTAATATTCACTATTTGTATGCTTTATCATTCTTTCAATTGCTTTATGGTTCATCATACCTACTCTTAAGTTGATGATTTTAAGGCACAAAATTAGGTGTGCTCGTTTCCTAAAGAAGAAAAAAGAATGAGAAACTATGACTATATTAAAATAAGTAAACGCATGCTACAGCTTGCACAGATAATTTTTTTAAAAATTAGGAAAGATGTATGCTCCTGTAATCCCAAGGATTGCCAAGGTTGTCACTATTTATGTCAATAATCCACAAATTGTGGAGTGGATATTACCTATGGCCAAGTTCAGGATAGGATCCAAAAATGGTATGGGATACATGCTAGTCCATCCAAAAATTTTTTGATGAAATATCAATCAAGTTCTGTGTCTTGTTTCGACTATCTTGAATTAAATTGTGTGTGTTGTTGATGGTTGATTTGTTATCACAACATAAACTCATGCCTTCCAAAGTAAGTTTGATTCATAATAATTTTCAAATATTATTCCATTGCCTAAAATTTAACTTAGACAATCATTGGTAAACTTCTATCTGCAAAGAATACAACTCCGGTAGTATCAAGTTATGTTTCTACACTAAACTTTCTATTACTTTCATATAAGATTCGTTTTCCTAGCGTTGCTCTGGTGTATTGTAAGGGTTCTATATGTTTCCTGTATATGTGTTTCTTCAAGATTATGACATAAATTGACTTGAAACTCTAACAAGTTTAAGTCTATTTGGGACAGCTTTCTCACAACTTTATTTTTTATACGACTATCACATATTCATTTGGTTGTTATTTTCTTGCTACTTATAACAAATTTTTTATGATGGTAAGTTGCTTTTTGATAACTAAATCTACTAAAGCATGGAAACTGTAAAAAATTTAATATCTGCGTTTTTTAAAGTGCTTATAATACCAACCATAACACTCAAAAACTTGCTTTCCCTACAACAAGTTTACAACCATATTTATTAAAAGCTATGGCCGCCACAAATGGACCCTAAGCCAATACTTGTGTGCAAGGTAATTAAGCTTCTCGATTAATCATTAATACAATAATAAGGGCAACACCCATGAGAGCAAGTGGGATGCATGAGAGCAAGTGGGATGCATGAGAGCTAAAATTTGTTGAGTAACTATTGTCACTAGTCCTCGTTCTCTCACTTTCATAAACCTGGATCGATAGGCCAGTTTGATAGTTCGAGTAGTTTGAGAAGCCTACTCCTCCACGGCAGGGATGGTGGTGTTCCTTGGAATCAAAACTGTTATGACGCCACCAAAAATCTCACAGGAGAAAGAAGCAACGTCAAAAAGAGAATGTTTAGAACCTTCTCATTGCCTTCATGACTCAAGATGACAGCTCAAACGACAGAAACATAAGTAACAACCAACTACCTCATCAGGTTTGATGTTCTTATAGAGCTCATCCCCATTGAAAAAATCCTGTGATTGCCACTGCGCCTTAAAAATCCTGTGATCAGTTTTAATCTTGTATCTTTTGCTTTAGCCATAGATGCTCTTACTGGACATTTATAGGAAGATGTACCTTCATATATGCTTTTCGATAATGATATTCTCCTTGTGGATAAAACTAG
This sequence comes from Phalaenopsis hybrid cultivar, assembly GCA_002079205.1. Lineage (NCBI taxonomy): Eukaryota > Viridiplantae > Streptophyta > Magnoliopsida > Asparagales > Orchidaceae > Phalaenopsis > Phalaenopsis hybrid cultivar. The sequence goes on from JXCR01018026.1 coordinate 8,226, forward strand.
AAAAAGACCAAGAAAAACACAAATTATGGAGGTTTGCATTAGAGTCTAAAGGCCTTCATTTTGAGAGATCTAAAATTGAATACATAGAATGTAATTTTAGTAGTAGTAGCTCTAGTGGCAGAGTTGTAACTATGGGTGATCAAATCATTAAAAGGTGCAAACGCTATATATATCTCGAGTGCATTGTTCAAAGTGATAGCGATATAGATGGTGATGTTATTAGTAGAATTCAAGTTTGGTTGGTTGAAGTGAAGGAATGCATTGGGCTATTGTGTGATAGAAAAATACAGCTTAGACTGACAGAAAAATTTTATATGGTGGTGAGGCTTGCATTGCTCTATGGCACAAAATGTTGACTTTTGAAAGAAAATCATAAAACAAAATTACGTGCTGCTGAAATGAGAATGCTTGGGTGGATGAGTGGCTTGACACTTAAAGACAAAATGCAAAATGAATATATCCACGAGAGGGTTGGTGTAGCTCCAGTGGCGGACAAGATTAGAGAGCGTCTTAGATGGTTTGATCACATTAAACGTCTACTATATGATAACCTAGTTAGATGTTTTCGATTCTACTGATATTAAGAAAGTTAGAAATAGATCTAAAAAGAGTTGAGCATATTGTATAAAAAATGATCTTAATCTATTAGAATTAAAAGAAAATATGACTCTCAATAAAACGACCCGAGCATGATCCCATTATAGATCTATTATATAATTTCTCTATTTCAAGCTAAAACAACCCGAACATGGTCGAATATGATCGAACAAAAGGTTATTCATGTTCAACTCATTTATAACTTGAGCTTAAAAAATCAATTCGTGTTCAGCTCGTTTACTTAATGAACAATTTAACCACAAGCTACTTAACGATCTAAACATGAGTTGTTCGCGAACAACGAGCTTTTTTAACAGCCTTAACCAGTGGTGCTTGGGTTTCAGTTTGATAAAGCTAAAGGAGAGAATTGTGGATTGGGGGCACTTGTGTGCGAGATGTGCAAAACAAGAGAAGGAGAGGTGATAGTTTTAGTTTTTTTCTTTTCTTTTCTTTTCTTTTTTTAATTCCTTTCCTTTGATTGGGTAAGCCGGATGAAGAAGGTATGGGGGTAATACGGGTGTGGGACAGTTGCAACAATAGGGTAAGTTGGAGTTTTGCTTTTTTTTTTTTAATTATAATGATATTTTTAACACACTAGTTTTAGTTTTTTTTCTTTTCTTTTCTTTTTTTTAATTCTTTTCCATTGATTGGGTATTAGGTGTTAGTTTTAGTTTTTTTTTCTTTTCTTTTCTTTCTTTAATTCCTTTCCTTTGATTGGGTAAAGCGAGATGAAGAAGGTATGGGGGTGTAATACGAGTGTGGGACAATTGCAACAATAGGGTGAGTTGGAGTTTTGTTTTTTTTGTTTTTAATTATAATGATATTTTTAACACGCACACGAGTGATGTACGTGTATTGATTCTATGTGCATTCACCTCCTCAATGCATCTTGATTTGTGCATCATCAACCTTAAGTTATGTGCAAATTTGTCTTTGGCTCATGTGCAACAAGTAGGTCAATATGGGTGCCCTTAAGAAATTTTGACATTTTGAAAATGCTATTGCCATTTGTTTCTCAATCAGACAACATTTGAGCTATCTTGGTGACAATCAAGGTGTGTGGGGTACAAGGCACATGCATAATGCCAGTAGTGCATCATTTTCTCCATGCTTGATTGTTTCGATCACAAAAAGTACACACTTAGATAATTTTGACAGTTTAAATTCATCATCACTGTTTGTTTCACGAACGAGCATTGATTAAATAGTTTCGATGGTGATAGGATCAACCATGCTTCAATTGGTGTGATGTCGTTCACAACATTCACCATGACCCATCAAACCAATTGAGGGGATCCTCTGATAATTTTGCCTCTGATAATTTTGATGCTTTGGACACATTGGCTAATTTTGCTCAACAAACAAGAGATATTTAGAGTAATTTAGCTCGTTATAGTGCATCACCACCTCAATTTGCACAATGCGGTGATAATTGTTTGCTATCTTCACCATGTTTAATAGAATTGCATTGTGGAAGTAATATGGAGGTAAATAAGTGGCAGCAACTGCTTGTTGATCTCAATGTGGTTGACAAGCAATCACATTTCTATAAAGAGCTAGCCTTAATAATAGTTTTAAAAACATTTGAAGTTATTAAGTAGTGTAAAGTTGTTATGATTTCGTGCAGTCTCTGGGACACCCCGTGCCACATAGTTAGATTGGATATTTTCTCTTTAAAATTTAATTTAAAACAATGCTCAAAGTTAAATAGATGGTAATGTTAGATGTATCAGGTACGTCTGTGGTAGAAAAGGAATATGAATCATTACAACTATGATAAATATAGTGGCACGACAATTGTCACATCTGAGCAGGAGCGCGACATCTCCCACTCGACCAGGGTGCGGCATCTCTAGCTCGGGATGGCTAGAACCGGTTCAAAAGCCCAGTTTCAGGGCCGGCCAGCTTTCCTTACGTGGGATTATTGCCTCCTATGTAGAGTGGGTTCCACTCCTATTTACCCTAGATCTATATAAGAAGTTGTGGTGTTTTGGGTTAATTTATATTGAGTTTCTGTCAAGAGAGNGGAACCGGTTCAAAAGTCCAGTTTCAGGGCCGGCCAGCTTTCCTTACGTGGGACTATTGCCTCCTATGTAGAGTGGGTTCCACTACTATTTACCCTAGATCTATATAAGAAGTTGTGGTGTTTTGGGTTAATTTATATTGAGTTTCTGTCAAGAGAGTCGTTGATATCCCCTGTTTTCTCTTCTAGAGTAGCATCCAAGAACGAGTGACGCTCCGACTGTATCTCATTCTGAGGTGGTAGTTACTCTCCAAATATCGATTGGTGCTCCGACAACAGCTCATTCACGTGGGGTATTTATCTCTGACTTTCCTTCATCCACAACCTTCCCTCGGCTGCCGTCATTGCCAGGTTTGCTATAGCCAACCGAAAAATAGCCTCTTCACCATTTTCCTACAATCGCGACCACCCAGTCACCTCCCACCTTACTGCCATCCCTTCCAGCCACCTTCCTTGCAGCCGTGAGCCTCCCACAATCCTTCCAGCACCCTGTTGCAGCCACCTTCCCAGAACCCTGCAGCAACTACCTGTTGCCTTCCCCTGCTGCAGCCCACCTTCCAGCCATCTGACAATTAGATGCCGCCATCCCTGCTGCAACCGCTGCCTTCCCTTGTTGCCTTTCGACAATCCAGAGCTCCATGCACGCTATTTCTCTTTAAACCAAAGCACCACCACCATTGACCTAAACCATAGTTAAGTTTATGTTATCTTTTGTTATTTCCTATTTCCAAGTGTATTTGATTATAATCTCTATTTGATTTTAATAATTAAAGTTGCATTGCTGTTGTCACTTGGAATATGATTTCACTCTGGGTATGATTCTGATATTACAAAATCGAACTTTAAAAAAGACATGATTAATGATATAGGATGCCTTTATGTTGCTATAGTTAAAAAACATGTAGCCTTCAACGTGCTGTTGTTATTAAAAAGGTAACAAAGAAAAAAATCA
>JXCR01018038.1:0-101919 GCA_002079205.1 Phalaenopsis hybrid cultivar
GAGAATATAAAGATCAAAATCATTTGATTTTTATTCTCCACTGTGATATATAAGTCAGAGAACTCACCATAGAAATTTCAAAGAATTTTGTGATCATTTAATATTTTTAATTGATTTTTAAAGATCATTATTAAAATTAACACTTAAGTGATATTAAAAAAAATCAAAATATAACTCAAAAAATTATCAAACTTAGTTTTTTGAGTTCTCTGATATTAGGGGGATNGAAAAACTCCAAATTTTCCTTACATTTGTTGGATAAGGTAAATTAGCGATCACTTGAATTTTAGCAGAATCTGCTTCCATACCATTTTCTGATATTTGATGACCTAATTTAATTCCTCTTGCTACCATAAACTGACATTTTTCCCAATTAAGGACTACATTTGTTTCTTCACAGTGCTTAATAACTTTAGATAAATGTTTTAAACATGAGTCAAATGAAGTTCCAAACACTGAAAAGTCATCAGTGAATACTTCAATCCCTTTTTCAATTAAATCACAAAAAATTTCCATCATACATCTTTAAAATATAACAGGGGCATTACATAAACCAAAGAGCATTCTTCTAAAAGAAAAAGTACCATAAGGACTGCTAAAATTTATTTTCTCTTAATCCTCAGAAGATATTGAAATTTGGTGATAACCAGTATATCCATCCAGAAAACAAAAATATTTATGCCCAGCTAGTCTATCCAATATTTGATCTTGAAAGGATAGTGGAAAATGATCTTTCATAGTGACAAGATTTAATTTTCTATAATCAATGAATAATAGCCACCTTGTAACTTGTCTAGTGGGTATTAACTCATTATGTTCATTCACAGTTATAATTACTCCTCCTTTCTTAGGAACGGAGTGAATTGGACTAACCCATGCACTATCTGAAATAGGGTAGATAGTTCCAACATCTAACCACTTTAAAATTTCTTTATTTATAACTTCTTTCATAATAGAATTCAGTCTTCTTTGAGGATCATCCCTAGGTTTGTAGTTCTCTTCCATATGAACTCTATGCATTCAAATTGAAGACTGATTCCTTTAATATCCACAATTGTCCATTCAAAGGCTTTCTAAATTTTTTTTAGAATTTTCATCAACCTTTGTTCTTCTTCCATTGTTAATTTTGAGGAAATTATAATTGTTAAAGTAGAGGAATCTTCTAACAAGGCATATTTTAAATGATTAGGAAGTAACTTCAACTAAAGTTTTGGAGGTTTTTGAATAGATGGACAAAATGATTTATCTTTGTCTATCGTGTCCAAAATTTCAAAACTTTCCCAAACTTAGTTTGAATCTTCCTTAAAAAGATCTTCACATTGATTTAATTCCTCTTCTTGCTTGTCTTCCAAATCTTGTACTTTTTATTTTTCTTCATAATTCATTTTAAAAAGGCATTCACTTAGATATCTTATAACATCCATTCTAAAACATTCATCATCTTTACCTTTTACAGGATATTTCATTGATCTTGAAATGTTAAAAGTAACAGTTACATCTATCATTGCTCTTCCAGTGGCTAGGAAAAGTCTCCTTAAAATGATAGGTATTTCTTTATCTTCCATATCGAGCACAATGAAATCAATATGAAAGATAAATTGATCCACTTTCACTAGGACATCTTCTACAACTCCTTTAGGGTATGTTATTGAATGATATGTTAACTACAGAGTTACAGTAGTAGGGGTTATTTATCCTATTCCCAATCTTTTAAATATTGATAATGACACAAGGTTAATGCTTGCACCTAAATCACATAAAACTTTGCCGTAAAATTTGTCTCCAATTGCACATGGAATTGTAAAGCTGCCAGGATCTTTAAGCTTTTGAGGAAGCTTCTTCTGGATTATCGCACTACACTCCTCACTAAGTGCAACAGTCTCATTATCTTCAAACTTCATTTTTCTGTCGAGTATAGCTTTCATAAACTTTACATAGCTTGGCATTTGTTATAAAGCTTCAGCAAATGAAATATTAATTGTAAGCGTCTTAAATATTTCCAAAAATTTTTAAAATTGTTTATCCAACTTCTGCTGACAAAGTCTCTGAGGAAATGGAGGTGGTGGTTTTTCCAAATCATTTTTTGTGGAGAAATAGGTCTTTCAGAATCTTTTGGAGCATCTTCTTTTGAGTCTTCAATTTCTTTTCTCTCAACTTCAATTTCATTTTGATCCGTACCTTCCAACTCTCTTCCGCCTCTAAGTTGAACGGCTTTTACTTGCTCTTTATTCTGGTCTTTTAGATTTGATTCAGTATTACCTCCTTGGAATCTATTACTTAATAAATTTGCAATTTTCCCAAGTTGATTCTCAATATTTCTAATTGTAGCTCCTTGACTTTGTAATTGATTTCCAATTTGTAACACCACTTCTTCAATAGATAACTTCTTCTCCTTAAATTGTGTACTACTGTTGAAACCTGAAAGATAAGTAGATCTATAATTATTGTTCCTTTGGTTGTTCTAGTTTCTAAATGGGTTTCCTTGGTTATTCCCCCATTGCTAATTATTATCACCCGAATTGTTATTCCAGTTAATGTTGGGATGGTTTTTCCAACCTGGGTTATAATAATTTGAATATGGGTTATTTTTTTTGTTATTTGTGACATTAAAAGTTTCTAATGATGCTTGAAACTCTATCATTTGGCCTAATGAATTCTCTTCAGTCATTTAAAATCGATTGAAAAAAATTCATTCCAAATTGGTCTAACTTCGTTGAAATTGCAGCAACTTGATTTGTTAATATGGTAAATGCATCAGTTTCATGAATATTGGCTACTTTCTTAGAATTCACCCTCTCAGAAGGCCATTGAAAATTATTGGTAGAAATTTCTTCAATTAAAGTATAAGCGCCATGAAATGGTTTTGACATCAATGAACCACCAGCAACGACATCTATAATTGATCTAAGAGATCCAACTAATCTATTATAAAAAGTTTGAATTATTAACCAATTTGGTATTGCATTGTGGACACTTTCTTAAGAGTTCTTTAAATGTTCCCATGCTTCATAAAAGTATAGCATGGTGTGGACACTTTCTTAAGAGTTCTTTAAATCTTTCCCATGCTTCATAAATATAGTATGGTGTGGACACTTTCTTAAGAGTTCTTTAAATCTTTCTCATGCTTCATAAATAGATTCCCATATAATTTCTCAGCTTCGCAGTTTTTTATGGTGGAAAATATTTAGTAAGGAATTTTTGTGCTAAATCACCCCAAGTCTAACAAACCCAGGTGCTAACAAATTAAACCACATCTTAGTTTTATCCCTCAGTGAAAAAGGAAATAACCTAAGTCTTATGACAGCATGAGATATACCATCGTATTAAAATGTAGTGCACAATTCTAGAAAATTGACAAGATGTAAATTTGGATCTTCAATTGGTGATCCCCCAAACTGATTATTTGATATTATTTGGACTATAGCAGGTTTAAGCTAAAATAAATTAACCACTATAGTAGGTTTTTGAATACTACAATGAAGTTCATCTACAGTAGGGTTGGCATAATCTCTTAAAGGTCTAAACTCTTGATGAATTTCAGCATTTTGATTGTTTTGGTCTATCATTTTTGTAACTCTTTTAGATTTTTCAAGATTTTTAATTTTTTTGGTTTTTATGATTTTTCTATTAGTTCTCTCTAATTCAGAATCATAGGGCACTGGTCCTTCAAAACCTGAACTACGCATACACTAACATAAAATAAAATAAAAATAAAAACACTTAAAATAAGAACAATAACTTTTAAAGTTTAAATAAAAATTTTTAAAAATAGAAGTTTACTTTTAAAATCAATCTTTCCCCGCCAACGGCGCCAAAAACTTGATCCTGGATTACTACTTATATGCAATAGTATAACAATAATTTTGATTATATTTTTCACTTATATTTCCTTATTTTGCAACAAAACCAAAAACTTGATCGTGAAGAAAAATAAGAATTTAACTTTTTAATTTATATATATTACGATACTACGCAAGTATACGTATAGTTATCAAGTAATATAGGACTTTTTAATTAAGACTTGAATATCGAACCCATAGGGAGATTATACAATATCCTAATTTAGAAACTTTCTATTTTTAAGAAGACAATTATTTTAATTAATTATGATTCTTGCAGTAATGAAAATTTAAATATTTTTGGTATTTTTAATATTTTGATAGAATAATAAAAAATTAAAAAGATAACTAGAGTATTTGTAGAAGAAAAGCACTAAAGATGAAAAATATCTTTCTTCTTATCATGAATCAGTGATAAGTAATAGGAATTCTATTGTAGAAGTATGCAAATTGTGTTGTACCAAATATGAGTAAAAATATTCTTTACCATTACTAGAGATGCTATAAACAATATTGGTTAATTTAAAGTTTGAATAGTTCTGAAGACCGGCTAGGCAGGGAAGATACTAGCTCTCACTTTAGAGTTCCCTCGATTCCCTCAACCTGGGGGCTAACATTTCGTATCAAAACCTAAAATAATAAACCAAGTTGGGGGCTTTAACCCTCCCTTGATTCCCTCCACCTGGGGGCTAACATCTTGTATCAAAACCTAAAACAATAAACCAAACATCGATTCCCTCCACCTGGGGGCTAACATCTCGTATCAGATTGGCCAAATCGAGAAGTAAAAACACCTGGGGGAAAACATTCTCGTATTAGAACCTAAAATAATAAACCAAGTTGGGGCTTTAACCTGTCACTTTAAAGTCCTCTAACTCTACACCCTTCAATGAATATTCCCTTATTTATTTGTACTCAATCATATAAACTACATTCTCATTCATGCAACTTTATGTGATTCTTTCCAATTGTTGACTGAGACAATATCAGCTCAGTTCTTACATGTTCTCACAACTAATTTTAACATCTGGATTGGTCAAATCAAGATATACATGAAGCGCAAGAATTTAATCATCACAACTTCTTCCAACATTAAAGATCAATACTCTCCAAAAATTCCATCGAAAACTTACTTGTCATTTTAAGAAGAAAGATAAAGAAAACTACTCAGAATCGTTGGAGAAAACAAAACCACACTTTTGTTTAAAAATATAAATCATTTTCAAACCAAGAATAAGTCTCAATTAAAACCAAAAGTAGTCTAAAAAAAATGATAAAAACTTATCTCAAGTCCTCCACCAAACTCTTAAAGTTCCTTTAAATCTCTTACCTTTTACAACACTCTCAAAATAAAACTAAAATAAAAAGGATTAAATAAATATGTGGTGCCTAAAAATCTCTCCAAACTAACTCCCCAATTCAAGAACTTTCATAACCTTATCTTTTCAAGCACACTTTCAAAGACTCAATGTTCATTCTTCTATAAATCTCCAAAAGGTGCCTTGGTATCTTTTCAAATTATGTCTTGATTCGATGTATTTCTCTAAGAGATGCCTCCTTTCGCAAAAATTTTCATCCATAATGGTTGTAACCACCTATTAAGCTAATGGGTGCCGCAAAAACCTCTTCAAAATTTGCAAAAACCCAATTTACTCATCCAAAAACTGCTACTGGCGCTTAAGCGCGGGGCTTCTGGAGCTTAGGCACGGCCTTCTTTGTTTAACCAGCGCTTAAGTGTCGGATCTGGCGCTTATGTGTCAAAACACTCTTGCCCAATTTTCACCTATTTGCTCCAAATTTTATCCTTTTTCACTCCTTTAAGCATTTTTCAGATTTTTACCTGTACCTGACAAAAAACACACAAATACCTTTCGTTAAAGCGCAATAGCTCAAAAATAGGTATAAAATTGCATCTAAAAACACTTTATATTTTAGGTGTATCAACAACCTGAACTTAGGATTCTTGATCAGATTCCAGAACATCTTTTTGCACTGCTTCATCTTTAAAAGGGTATATTCTATTTGATTGAGCGTTCATGGTTGGAACTTGTTTTCCATCTGGCTGGTATGGTCTCTGCTGAGATGATTGTCGAGCATTCCAACGAGGACATTGGAAGGTCCGCAAACATTGTTCGGCTTGTATTTGCAATTTTCCCTTTCCCATGCCAACCACACCAACATTCCCAGATTTCTTCACAAATATCTCCATTGGATCTGGCTCCTCAACCAACTTTAGAATACCAAATTTCTTGGCTTCTCATTTTAGATTCTGGCTTTGCTAAGCAACTTCTCAAACATTTTGATCGTAAGAACTTTAAGTAAGAAACTCACTGGACCGTGGATGCTCTTTAGAAAACTCTCAATTGCATGATGCTCTTGCAACTATGGCTCACATCTCATGTTGAGATTTCTCCAACATAGAATGTACTCCACCAAGGTTTCATCAAGTTCTTGCATCTCTATCAAAAGATTACAAACAGTGATGTGCGGTTGACAAAAAGGTTTTCCATTTCTGTGAATGTCTTCACTGAATCATTTGGTAGCTCTGCATACCAATCAAAGGTGATTTTGGTAAAGCTACATTTTGATGGAAAAAAAGTGCTTCATTGCCTCCGCATTGTAGCAGCTCGCTCGGAAGTGTGCAACATACTGACGAGGGTTTCTGTTACCATCGAATGTTTTAAACAAAGGTGGTACGAAACCCTTAGGGTGTTGGATGGCATATAACTCCTATGGGTAAGGCCTACCTTATTGAGTTGGTGCCCTTCCGTTTGACTGATCCAGAGCTTTTGTCTCCTCTTGTTCGACCATCTGTTTAATGTTATTTTCATTTGTCAGATCCTGAATTGATTCCTACTTCAGTTATTCATCAAAGGTGAACTCTTTTCTTCCATATGCAACATGAATGGTTTCCAACTGGCTTGTTTTTGGAGGTACTATCTGCAGAGATTGTGACTGTCTTTGCATTGCAATCACATCAGTCCTCATTTCTTCAATTTTCTTTTCAAGATGGCTGATCTATTCATCCCTTTGGTGGATGGCCCTTTGCCTCTCATCTGCGGTGTTCTCGTCTCCACTTGACGGAGCGTCACATGCAGATTGCTCAGCCCTAGTCTTGATGACATTGATTTCTACGAAATCATCTTCCATGTAATCTGTTAAGTTGTGGTTTCCATCATCAATATCTTCTTTTTGATCTTTAGATTGTTGTGCAATGTCAACTTGAAGCTTTTCCAAGACATGCTAAACTGACATCCCTTTGATAACTTTAAAGTCAGTCGGAAGTCCTTGAGAAACATCAGTTATTCCCTTCAGCACCGGTGTCATCATGTAGAAGTTAATTAAATCAAACAAAATCATAAACAATCCTTGATGATAAAACTGTCTTCTATGGTGTGGTTGAGCAATCGGCGGTATGGGCAGTATTGGGGATGGTCTTTCTTGCTGGCCTCTTCAGCTCGGGTATTCTAAACTTGGACCTCTACATCATACTTTTGAACATCTTTAGCATGACCTTATCTTTAAAGGAAAATGTTTTCTTCATCCGTTCTGTGATTGCCGGACATGACATGCCATCCAACCTAGAAATCCTTCGCTGAAACTGCTGTTGGCTAGACTGACCATACTGCTAAGCAGACTGGTGATGGGGCTAACGATACTAGGATGAATGCTACGGGTGCTCGCGGGAGTGTCGAGGCTGTTTGGCTTTAAGAATTTTGTGGATGCGCCACCTTTCCCGTGCCTTCTTCAGTTGCATAGACTTTAAATTGGACCCAATCTAGAATCCAGAAAATAATAGGACATAACCATCAATTGACTCTTCAATATATAAAATCTCTTTTCCTTTATTCAGTAGAACAGTTGGCGTGGCGATGGTGCTTCCGGTAGTAGTAGCAGAAATAGTCCTTGGAGATGTCCCAACACTCCTAATGACAGACTTTTTAGATTTAGTAGGGTTCTTTATAGCCAACACCTTTGGAGGGGAGAATTTATTAGCAGATTTCAAGTTGAACTATACAATAGGCTCCAAGAACTTATCTGTTTCAAACTTCATTACTACGATGACCTCGTTCCCAAACTTGACTCTAATATCATTGAACCCTTATCCAAATTGAATGAATACCAGGACAAGTAGGACATCCCTGTTGACAACAAACTCCATTCTACAAGCAAAATAAAAGATCAATTTTAGTGAAGACATTGTCCCTTCCATTTGAAGAACTTCTAAAAGCCAGTGACGCCTCGTGCCTTGCAGTTTTGACAGAAGTACTCAAGTTACGCACTTGTCTTACAACTTGGGCATCCTTTCTTATTTCTTATTTGATTTCATTATGTGAGGCTTTTAAGATTTAGGCTTATCTTTTGTTGAAAGATGTAACAACTTGGCTTGATTTATGGAACAACAAACAAAACTTCAAGGGTATGAAGGAAAAAAGGGTGAAGTTTAGGACCCAATGCGGGACCGAATTCACAATGCACTTCACCCAGGTGGAACTAGTTCACCAACACACCTATTGAGGGACCGATCCTACATAAAAAGATAAAGTCCTAAAGGACTTCTGAACCTCTCTGTTTAAAGGTGGTTAAACAAGTGGTCCTAGAATCCAAAAAGAGTTGACTGTACATGCCTAAGAAAAAAATGAGCAAAGCATACCAATGGAAGAAAGGTAATCTGTCCCATGAGGGACATGGACAAATTACTGATTTATGAAGGCAAGCATTTATGACCTTAATGGGGAGAGAAACTAGTGCCCAATGGAGTCGCTAGAAAATGTCAGTGGAGAAAATGCGTCCATGTGTGCGTCTTTAAATTTTAATATACATATAAATTTGAACTTTTAGAAAAATAGTGATTTAATTTTGAAAAAAGTAATATTTTAATTTTTGAAAATACGAGACCAAACCGATCCTATTAAAACAATAGTTTAAATGATCAAGCACAACACCAAAAGCAATGCACTTACCCTGAAGGATAGATTCATTAGTTACTAGGGAGGCTTGATTAAAAAAAACTAAAGAGTTTATGACATCCAATTGGTGTGCGAACCATTTTTTTATGTGTCGACAAATTCCTCTATCTAATATAAAAGATTTAATAGGGTTTATATTAAGATGGGTTAATAAAATTTTCTATAATGGAATGCCCCTAAAAATAATTATATCTTAAATGACTGAAGCCACTTAAGAAAACTCTTGATTTAGATCATAAAATCATGCCTTCAAGAATTTCAAATGATAGGACTTTTCAAAGATTGGACAAAGAGGTGTAAAATAGGAAATGCTCAAATCTTTAACATTTTATTTTAGAATCTAAAAGAGGAAAGACTAGGGGATGCCACAAATCTTGAGGAGAACTTCAGTGACTTTCTAAGCTATCCTATAGTTTGGCTTCAGTTTCAGTGAGAAGTTATTAAATATTTCATCCTGCTAATTATTACTATTTAGAGCTCACAATTGTATGACATAATCACACAAATAGCCTAGAAGATAAAAGGATTTAATTCATGATGAACGAAAACCTCAAAACCCTAAAACAAATTAGGTCTTAGATTACACAACATGATTGTGCAAATGCCTAAAGATGAGTTGAGGATTTATGTCGCATTAGGCAGACAACCTCAAAGTCTTGCGTATTTTGTTGTTTAATTATAAGGAAATAGATTGTTGTTGTAGATCCTCGTGTTGTTGTAGATCTATTTGTTCTCTCGAAGTTGTTATTCAGTGCATCCTTGTTATGCTGACCATGGTGCTGGCTCCAAGCACCTTGACGAAGTAGTAGTCCTAAAGTCTAAGGGTTTAAATTTTTAGATAACAAGTTTAAGTTGAATCATCATAGGGGGGTTAAAGTTGATTAGAGTGACACTGGGTAGGATCTCATGGTTCCCTCATTCTGGTACCACTATTTTCTTTTAAATTTACTTAGCTTAAAAAATTTGTTATCCTATTTAAATTGGGGAGATCTCGTTAGCAACCGTGGGTTATTTCATCTGAGGGACTCCTGTAAATTCAAAAGGACGTGTTATGAAATTAATATTTTTATTTTGGTTCTGAAAATCTTATTTAATTTTAAAAAAGTGTTGATTGGTTTTAAAAAGGTTATCTTGTTTTGTAGGTAAAGTAAGGTTTGTTTCAAGTTTTGTAGAGTAAACTAAAATCGACAACCAAGCAAGTGTAAATTCTAAAGCAAGAATAAATTATAATAGGTAAAATGACAAAAATTAAATAAAACTATAAAAGTGTGCATGTCATCTTCTCATTTCTCCCGCTTAAAGATTAGTTCTTGCAATATGTATATAATTTTGCAGAGATTTAATTAAAAATTGCGGGAAAGAAAAAAATAGGGAAAAAAAGTTGAAAATACCCCTAATAAGTTCTATGCTGCAAGAAATTTAAATGGATAATTTTATTGAGCAAAGTCTAATAGACTCATTAGTCCTTCAAAATATCTAAAAGATCATAAGGATGTTCGAAGCATGATCCCAAACAACCCTTAAAATCTTTTGAAAAATCTAGAGTTCATTTAAACTTATTATATTGCTTAAATAATCATCCAAAGTTAAATTTAGGGTTAAATTGATTAAAATGAATGATACTCAGTGAATCTGATGTTTTAATCATCTCGTGAGAGGGGTACTTAATTAATCATTTAACATTTCATTTAATAGTTATATAAATGGGTACCCTTGAAGGTAAGATTGGATGATTAAGAATTTAATGCCTTCAATTAAGGTCGGGCTTGTAGTGCTTCCAAAATAATCATAATTAGTTATATTTCCTAAACCTCAATAAGAAAATTCAAATTTAAGCCTAATTCACTACTAAGCCCTTAAGACTTATGCGTAGATAATTTCATGACTTTTTAAGGATATTATATTTTATGGTTGTTGACCTAACTTTTGGTTGAGGTCTAGTCTTTCTTCTTTAGTAGCCTAGGGTCTAGCCGTAGGACTTTCCTGTTGACTACACCTAGAGAACTGGAAAAGGAACCCTCACCATCAGAAATTCTAAACTCTTCTTTGCTCAACTTGAAGTTCCATATATTGGTTTTAACCTCTAGCACTTAGTTGACGGGGCCATTATGGGGGAGCTCATGGGGAGTCCCCATTGGACAGTTTGGCCTTAGGGTTGACCCTAGGTGTTGGTCTGGAGCTATTTCAAACACTTTCACCCCTCTCACAACCCTAAAATCAAACTTGTTGACTTTGATCCCTTAATCTTTTGGGAGACTCATGTAGATGATCCCCTAAACCCACTAGCCCTAAGCTAGGGTCTAACCAAAACCAGTAAATAAAGAACCCAAATGGAGGTTCCATTGGTCCATGGCTTAAATATGGTGGTTGGCACCTCATTTTCACATAAATACACAATTTACATAAACACCCCCCAAACCCCAAATTTGACCAAAATTCTCAATTTCACCCAAAATACCCAAATTTGTTAAAAAATCATCTAAAAACACCCAGAATTACCAAAATTACCGAAATACCCTCAAATTTATTAAAATTACAAAAATGTCCTTGCTGACTCAAACTTTCCCAAAACCCCCAAAATCATTTTAAATACTTCAAATCCAATTTGAACCCTATCATTGAGCTCAATTTGGTCAAGTTGACTAATTTTGACCAAAAGCCTGAATTTGGCCTAAAACCAAAATCCCTGAGGAAAAACTGCAAAAATCTCACCAGAGACTCTCCAAGCCTTCCTCAGCTCAAGCCAACCATTTTCCCCCTCTATTTCTCCATGTGAGAGTTCAATTTTGAGGTCAAAATCAGGCCGGAACTAGGACACATTTCTCCACAGCCCCACAGTAAACCAAACTCCAATTAACTGTGCACACACCATCCCCACAGTGAGAGGAATTGATCCCCCACAAAAGTTCCCTCTCAAGCAGCCCCTAACCTAGTTATAGACCAAAACTTGAAATTCAACTTAGTAAAAAATATAGCTAGACAATTCATCTGGAGGTTGGTTAGATCTAATCGAAGCAACGACAACCATCTGATTGAGGCCTCCCCTCTCAGACGAAGGTATTGAGCTCTAACCCTAACCCGAGCATCTTTTGATTCTCCATGTGTAATGGCTTCATTTCATGCTTGATAAACCATATAGATATGTTTGTCTTGAGTAGAAGGTTTAAAAACAAACCCCAAGAGATTTGGTTGAGTCTAGGCAAAGATCTTACGATTTTAGTGTGAACGGTTCTCGGCTAGGTCATTTGGGGACGATAACGGGGAGTCGTCCGATCGCACGTTTATGTCATCAACAGAGGAGATCAAGTCAGACCAACCTTTGGTGCAAAAAAGCGGATAGTGTGGCAGCTGAGGTGGATAACGGTGTCAAAGGGCGGAGTGCCGTGTGTGAGTTTGGAGCTGTCATAGTTTGAGGTGGCGCCGCATGTTCCAGTAAGAAAATATGGATTTTCTAAATTATTTTTAATGTCTGATCTTCAAAAATTCATATCTTTCTCTAGAATAATCATAAAAAAAACCCTCTTACTCAGTGAACAGAGAAGAAAAATGTGGATTGAAAAATAAATTTTTTTTTGCCAATTATATGATTTTTAATTAATTAAATACCCTCTGAGGTATTTTAATTCATTATGATTAAATACTAATCACCATGGCTTGAAATCTTTACAGTTGGTTTATCATGACAGAGGGCATCTTCTATGATTTTTCCAAAGTCAGTAAGCACCTCTATGCTTCTAACACTAATTTTCAAGCCTAATTGGCTATTTTTGGCTTTATTTAATTATATTAATTAAAATATCCTTAAAAAAATTATAGAATCAATTTTCTTAGGTTTCCTATGGTCAGCGGAGCTTAGGAAAAATAATGTGATGATTTGAATAATTTTGTATCTTTCTGTTATTAATTAAATATTTTTCTTTGAATTAATTTATTTTTATTAGATATACATTAAAATTTGACAAAATCAATTCCACATTGTTCATAAAAATTATGTCAACTCACTGTAAAAATTTCATATTTATTTAAGTTTTTTGGTCATTAAAGTGAATTTTGTAAGTAAAAAATGGTATTTTTTGACAAAATAAATTATATTAAATTAATAAGCTTAGAAAAGTTAAGAAAAACAGTTTTATTAGTTCCTTGTGATCAGGGGCATTTATTAAAAATAAAAGCTTTTTTTGTTAAATTTTTTTTTTTTTAAAGTATATTTTGAATTAAAAATAATTAGAATAATCAAAAATTTCAAATATACAAAAAAAAAGTCCAAAATGTTTGCAATTGTTCCTTGATCACTTGAAACACCTTAAAATATTTTTCTTGATTTTTATAAATTTAAAAAAAAATTCTAAAGGCCTAAAATGTATTTTCCTTATTTCCCTCATTAAAATAATTACAATAAATTAAATATAAATCATAAAAACTATAAAATTTGTTCCTCTACGTTTTCTTCAACATATGAGGGTTTAATAAAAAATTAAAAGCGATTTTTGAAGATTAGAACATATTTTTGTATTTAAATAATCATTAAAAATTACCTTTAAATAATTATATTAATTACAATATTATTTTAAAAATCATAAAATTTTGTCTAAGTATTCTTATGATTTAGACAAACCTTCAATAATTTACTTATAAAATATAACTTCATTTTGATTAATTAAATAAATTAACATTGAAAAACCCCGGTTTTGGGTTAAAATAATTATAATAAATTAAATCACAATTTGAAAAATCATACTTTCCTCCTTGTTATTTTTAATTAATCCATAAGTAGGATAGTCAAACATTTTTAAGGCCATTTGAAATTTGCTTTGAAGAATTATAAGATGAGAAGCCTAAAGGCAGGATAGTAATTTTAGACTTTGGTGTCTTAATCAAAATTTTGGATTAACCATTGATGATGGGTAATTTTGATCCTAATGATTATGTTTGGATGATTGAAATACAATGAGTTAAAAGTAGAAACTCACTTACCACCTTTCACAGTATCAACAAAATTATAATTTCCCTAATCTTCATGACTTGGAAGTCAATTATAATCAAATGATTCTTAAGTGATGTGTTAAAGCTAGTTAGATGATTATTTACTTATCTTAGGCCTAAATTTAGGATGATGTGATCTTTCAATAAGAATGTATGTCACTTAAACAAAACTTCTAACCACCACCATTTTCCTCCATTATGGTTGTTAAGGGCTTCGTAGTGGCATAGGCACAATGTCTAAATTCAGTTGATTAGATCTAGAAGATAATATGATCGGAGACTAACACCTTTTTAGACGCTCCAAGCCCATTTGTGATGAAAACAAAATCTTTAATGACTTAAGCTTGCCTTAGGGGCATTCATCGATATAATCTTTAAAGTAAAGTATCAAATTGATTAAGTATCCTATCCATGGGATAATTGAATTGTCAAGCTTCACTAGGCAATAGGGTGATCACACTCTAACCTTGGATGAATAATAGAACAATATGATAAGTTTTAAATGAACTCAAAATGTTTCAAGAGATCCTCGAAGTAGCTCAGGGTCATTCCCCCGAACACTTTGGAATCTCTTGGATATTTCGAAGGGCAAATTGAACTTGCAATATTTTGTTCTAAAATTATCGACTAAGATCTTCTCAGATTTGATGAAGTCATAACTTAGGGTTTTGGCAGCTATACCTCCATCTACTTCTGCGATTTAGAATCTCTACAAAATTTTTTACATGTCTTGCAAGTACTAACCTTCATGTGCAGAAATGAGAAGAATCGACAGGTATGCTTTTAACTTATTGTATTTACCTTTCTGTACTTCTTTCCTTAAACTTTCATGTTAAACAATGATTTCACCCTGCATGAAAACTAAAACTATTAGGATAGCCACAAAAACAAAACAAAAATTTAAAAAAAAATCAAACAAAATAAAATTCACCGCCACAACATTCAAAATATAAGACAAATTAAAATTTAATTACAAACATCACAAAACAAAAATCACAACTAAATTAAAATGCCTCTATCAGATCATCGAAAATCCCTTGGAGGAGGTAACCTACAGTTGCTAACGAGATATCCCACTCTCTAAATGAAAGTATGGAACTCATTGAGTTGAGTTTAGTAAATTCATTTGGACTAAGTGAATCTGAAAGAAAATAGTGATATCGAAACAAGGGAACTGTAGGATCCTAACCGGTGTCACTCAAATCAATTTTAATATGCCTCATAATATTTAAATAACCATGACCCTTAGGAACATTTAATTTGACATCATGACTTAACACATTATAAAACATAAAATTGTCATGATGAGGAGCTTGGAGTTAGCATTATGGCCATAATGACCATCTTCAACAGCAGAACATGTCTACACCAGCTAAACCAACCAAGCCATAGGATTTTGAATTAAATAACCAAGCCATAGGATTTTGAATTAAACAACCAAGCCATAGGATTTTGAGGTTGTCCGCCTAGTGCGAAATAAATCCTCAATATTATCTTTAGGCTTTTGTGTAGCTTTGCTATACAATATAAGCCCTAACTTGTTTTAGGACTTCAAGGTTGTCGTTCTTCATGACCTAAATCCTAATATCTTCCAGGCTATTTTTGTGATAGTTTCACACGAATGTAAGCCCTATTTAATAAAATTGACTAAATAAAACACTTAAATATTTCTCCTCTAAATTTAAGCCAAATAGTAGGATAGCTTGGGAAGTTACCGAGGTTCTCCTTAAGATCAATGACGTCTCCTAGTTCTTCTTCCTTTGGATTCAAAGATAAATTATTCCAAATTTGAGTCATTCACCTTTCACACCTCCTTGTCTGATCTCTTTAAAAAGTCTTATCCCTTTGAAATTGTTGAAGATAATATCCCCTGATTTTTATCGAGAGTTTTCTTAGGTGACTTCGGTTATCTAAGATGTAATTAACTATAAGGGTTTGCCTTTATAGGAATCTTTTCTAAACAAAACATAATATAAACCCTATTTAATTTTTCATATCAAAAAGGGAAACTTGTCGGCTTATTAAAAAAATAGTTTTCGCAGACCAAATGGATGTCATATATTTCTTAGTTTATTTGATCTAGCCTCACCTTCAAGACTTGTGTTTATCTTTCGGCATAGATACATGGCTTGAGATGTAGTGCTCTTTCATTTAAACTATGAAAGATATGGGATTAGTTTGATTTCATATTTTTCTAAACTTAAATATANTTTTAGTTGATTTGATCGAGCCTCACCCTCAATTCTTGTGTTCATCCTTCGGGATAGATACAGGATTTGAGAAAGGCGCTCTTTCATCTAAACTATGAAAATTATGGAGTCAGTTTGACTTCATTTTTTTCAAAACCCTTTTTTTTTAACGTCCTTC
The DNA here is from genome assembly GCA_002079205.1 of Phalaenopsis hybrid cultivar. NCBI lineage: Eukaryota > Viridiplantae > Streptophyta > Magnoliopsida > Asparagales > Orchidaceae > Phalaenopsis > Phalaenopsis hybrid cultivar. Next base: position 16,160 of record JXCR01018038.1, read on the forward strand.
CGAAGAAACTCTCTCATCTAAACTATGAAAATTATGGAGTCAGTTTGACTTCATCTTTTTCAAAACTAACTTTTAAAAAGTCCTTCCGAAGCGGGCAACGGGATTTCAATTTCGATGACCGACAGCTTCTTACGGGCATAACGTCCTTCCGAAGCGGGCAACGTGATTTCAATTCTGATGACCGACAGCTTCTTACGGGCAAACCGTCCTTCCGAAGCGGGCAACGGGATTTTAATTCCGATGACCGACAGCTTCTTACGGGCCGTCTCTCACCCTCAATTCTTGTGTTTATCCTTCGAGATAGATACAAAATTTGAGGTAAAGCGCTCTCATTTAAAATATGAAAATTATGGGGTCAGTTTGACTTCATATTTTTCGAAAAATAAAAATTTTTTAAAGCGTCCTTCCGAAGCAGGCAATGGGATTTCAATTCCGATGACCGACAGCTTCTTGCGGGCAAACCCCACACCAAAAATAGTGCCGACAAAGATATCAATGGTTTTAACATGTTAAACTAATTCAATCGCCCTTCATTCCCTCTATGAGCTGGATCGACCGTTTTTAACGCAGATCTTCCGAGTTCGAGCCGGTGCAAACCATTAACCGGTCCAGCCTTCTTGCTGGGCCGGACCGGCCATAACCGAGCTTCTGCCCCTCTTTTTCACCTGTGGTAATGTCTCCCCTGCCTAATCCTTTCCTTTTTGAACTGCATTTCAAATTCTTGCCTTTTCCTTTCCGCTCTCTTTTAATATTTTCCTATTTGCCTACTTACGTAGTCTTATTCATAATTGTTGTGTCTTGATTGCTAAGCAGTTTTTGGATCCATCTCTGATTTTGAGTGTATCGCCAAGGTGTTCCTTCTCCAAGGGTTGTATCCGACAGTGAGTGGTGTGATCCCGGTAATTATAGATGTGCAAAATTAATAAAGTTGACTCTGCTTTGCAGCGACGCCAAAAATTTGATTCGTTATTTATAAATAAGAAATTAAAGCAATTTATGTTGAGATTCTACACACGTATATGTATCGTTATCAAGTAATACATAACTTTCTGTTTAAGCCCCAAATATCGATCCCACGATGAAGGTTTAAATTTGATATGGTAATCTAAATTAGGAAATTCACGATAATAAAGAAAATCTACTATACTAGTTTCGAATATTTAAGGTGCTATCAGAATTAAATTATCAACTACTGGCGAGACTGTAAAGTAAAGTTAAACTGTAACTACCAAACTAAGTTTCTGTGATGAAGTTATCAAATATGAGAAAACATATTTCTCACTACAATGAGTTTTCGGTTAAATGAGATAAATAAATTGTTTGAATTTGTATTGCGTCAAATAGGAGCAATTTTAATTCTCTACCCTTAGTCAATGTTATAGAGAATTGTTGGCTAATATCAGGTTTAGTCTCTAAATTCGTGGTTAGGCTGAGAGGATATTGACTCTCACTCCAAAGCTCTCACTTCCCTTCCCCTGAATGTTAACTCTCGCTTTAGTTCTTAAACACTAAGACCAAATTGGAGATTTTAGTCTGTCACCATAAAATCTTCAATTCTTCGTCCAGTAATATATATATTTATCTATTTATTTGCACCCAATTCTATGAATGAAACACTCATTCATAGAATTGAATGTGATTCTCACTTTATTGTAGAACTCATACTACATTTTCCGGATCATATGTTTCACAACAGATTTTAACATATTTCAATTGGTCAGATTGAAAAATAAATTAAGAACGGAGTGAAAAAATCATCACAATTTATTTTATATTTTAAAATTGGCACATCAAAATTATTTTTTCATTTCACCATATCTCAAAGTAGGATATGGGCTACCAAAACAGGAGATGTCATTAAATATTGCTTAATGTCCTCAAAAGCCAGCTAGCATTTCTCTTCCGAAATGAATTTGGCATCCTTTTTAATTAATGTCGAGAAGGGCTGACATCTACTTGAGAGATTTGAAATAAGGCGTCTTAGACATCCCAATTTCCCTTGGAAGGAATTTAGTTGTTTCAAGGCATTGGAAGGAGGCATTTCAAATATAGCCTTAATCTTATTTGGGTCGATCTCGATTCCCCGATGATGAAAAATGAATCTTACAAATTTCCTGGAGGTAACACCGAAGACATACTTTAAAGGATTCATCGTAAGATTAAATTGTCTTAATCATTCAAAGACGATCCTCAAATTGTATAAATGATCAATTTTTTATTTACTTTTGATGACCAAATCATCCACGTAGCATTCCACTTGGTTGTGAATGAGGTAGTCAGAAATATTTGTCATAGGCCGTTGGATTGTTGCTCTAGCGTTTTTTAACCCAAATGGCATTTTTGTGTAGCAAAAGATTCTAATCGGTGTTATGAATGTTGTAAGTGCTGCATCCTCTGGAGCCATCTTGATTTGGTTGTATCTCGACGATCCATCCATGAAGGAGAATATCTCATGTGTCGAAGCAATGTCTGCAATCATTTCGGGTATCAGTAAGAAAAATTAATCTTTTGGACACGCATTTTTTAGATCTCTGAAATCGACACATACATGGATCTGTCCAATTTTCTCCTTAACAGACATAATGTTGGCTAACCATGCGGGGTATTGTGATCCCGGAAAATATAGTTGTGTAAAATTTATAAAGTTGACTCTGCTTTACAACGGTGCAAAAAATTTTATGTCTTATTTTATGAATAATAATGTTAAGTACTTAATATTTGGATTCTACGCAAGTATACGTATCGTTATCAAGTAAAATAAGACTTTTTATTTAAGTCCAAAACATCGATCCCATGAAGAAGGTTTAAATTTGAAGTGAAAAACTAACTAGGAAATTCACAGAAATAAAACAAAATTACTGTCACTAATTTTGAATGTTTGAGATACTATCAGAACTAAATTATTGACAACTAGCAAAATTTAAATGCAAAGTTTAAAACAATAACTACTAAATTATGTTTATGTGATAAAGTTTTCTAATATGAAAAAACATATTTCCCACTAAAATGAGTTTTTGGTGAAATGAGGTGAAATAAATGGTTTAAATATGTATTGTGCCAAATAAGAGCAATTTTAATTCTCTACCCTGATTTAGTGTTATAAAGAATCATTGGCTAATCTCAGGTTTAGTCCCTAAATCTGTGATTAGGCTAGAAGGATACTGGCTCCCACTTCAGAGCTCCCAGTTCCCTTCCCCTGAAGGTTAGCTCCAACTTTAATTCTTGAACACTAAGATCGAATTGGGGATTTTAGTCTGCACCCTAAAAATCTCCAATTCTACACCCAACAATGAATATTTCCCAATTTATTTGCACTTAATTCCATGAACGAAATACTCCTTCATGGAATTAAATGTAATTCTCACTCAATTATATTACTCATACACCATTTCCCGGATCATATGTTTTACAACATATTTCAATTGGCCAGATTAAAAACTAAATTAAGAACGGAGTTGAAAAACAATCACAATTTATTTTATATTTTAACACTGGCACATCCAAATTATCTCTTCATTTTAACATATCTCTTAGTAGGGAGTAAGGTAAAGAAAACTACTCAGACATCATGAGAATGATACAACAAAACACAAATTTCATATATAAAAGAAATTTCATACAACAGTAATAAACCAACAACACTTATCTGAAATTCTTTCTCAAAGCAAATCCCTTGTAGCCTCTCTTAAGAAATGTAGTAAGAAGAAATCTCTCACTTCTCTCTTTCTCTCTAATACTCTTAGATAAGAATTCACACGTAAAATCATCACAAAAACTTAAAAGTATAATGGAAAAAAATGACTACTGGTGTGGAATGGCGTGGACAAAAGTGGAAAGTGGTTGAAGGTTGCAAAGAGGCACAAAGGGGGGCAAAGAAGGGTCTTTCCTGATTAATTTCAGCGCAAAATAGAGGCTAATGTTGGTTTTCCAATAGAGGCATCCAAAAACTCTTCAAAAAACATCCAAATTCATCAAATCTTCTAAAACTAGGGCCTGCACTGATACTAGCTCCATCGACGCCCATTCTAGCGCCATCAGTACCAGTGGTCTCTAAATAAAATATGTGCTCTCTGTCATAAAACGCCGTTGGCACCCAATCTAGCGCTGTTGGCACTGAACAATTTTTCAAAAATTCAATTTTCACTCCAAATTGCATCATTTTTGTTCAAAGTCTTATAAATCAACAACCTGCAAAAAAAAATGAAAAATACATTCCTTTAAAGTGCAATATCACCAAAAAGGAGTATAAAGTATGACTCATGACAAAGCTTTTAACTCATAAATTTCTAAATTTTAGTCCACTAAATACAGTAGCATAATGATACAAAAAAAATATATGCATTTTAGACCCATATTTTATACTTATTTTTTGTTATATTGCATGTTAATGGATGGTATTTTGATGTTTTCTTGAAGGTTGTTGATTTTTAGGACTTAAAGAAAAAAGGAAGCAAAAAGGAAGCAAAAAGTATACAATTTGAAGTTAAAATGACGTTTTTGAAGAAGTACTCAGCGCTGACCACGCCGAGGGCAGCGCCGACGGTGCAGAACAACAAAACAGTTGAAATTTTTACTCAATGCCGACGGCACCAGACTAGCGTCGATGGAGCCAAAGGTAATTTAGCCACCATTTCTAGAAGGTTCGATGTATTTGGATTATTTTTGAAGATTTTTGGGAGGCACCTTTTGGAGAACCGACCTTGGGCTTTATTTGGGGACAAAATTCATCAAGAAAGGGACTCCTTTTCACACCAAAACGTTCCACCACTCTCCATTTTTGCCATTCTTCATATTCCATCTTCATTTCACCACAAAATTAGAGTCTATTAGTGATTTTTATTTTATAGTTTAGATTTTATGTGGATAGATTTAGTTTGAAACTTTTTGTAAGAGTGTTGGAGAAGAAGAAAAGTGAGAGATATCTTTTTCCTGTATTTCTAAGGAAAGGCTACAAGGGATTTGCATTGAGAAAGAGTTTCAGATAAGTTTTGTTTGTTTATTAGTGTTGTATGAACTTTATTTTATATACAAAATTTTTGTTTTGTTGTGTCTTTCTCATGAAATCTGAGTAGTTCCCTCTATCTTTCTCTCTACTCTGAGATATGATGAAATGAAGAGATAATATGATGTGCCAATATTAAAATATTAAATAAATTATGATAATCTGGCAAATTAAATTATCAAAATATGTTGTGAAACATATGATCCGAGAAATTAAGCATGAATTCTATTATAGAGTGAGGATCACATTTGATTTCATGGAAGAGAAATTTGTTCATGGAATTAAGCGCAAATAAATAGGGAAATATTCTTTGTTGGGTGTAGAATGGAGAATCTTTAGGGTGATAGACTAAAATCCCCAATTCGGTCATAGTGTTTAAAAATTAAAATGAGAGTTAGCCTTTAGGCAAAGGGAAGTTGGAGCTCTAGAGTGGGAGCCAGTATACTCCTAGCCTAGCCACAGATTTAGGGACTAAACCTAGGATTAGCCAATGATGTTCTATGCATTGTATCAGGGTGGAGAATTATAATTGCTCTTATTTGGCACAGTACATATTATAAATATTTATCTCATCTCATTTCACCAGAATCTCATTGTAGGGAGATGGATGCTTTTTCACATAAGAAATGTTCAGTACATAAACATAGTTAGTAGATTAGTATTTACTTTTTAAACTTTGCATTTCTATTTTGCTAATAGTTAAGTACTTTAGTTTTGATAACATCTCAACATTCAAAATTAGTGACAGTGATTTTGTTTGATTTTCTGTAAATTTCTTAGTAAAACTTATAATTGTCAATTTACAACTTCCTAGTGGGATCAATATTTAGGGCTTAAATAGAAAGTCCTTTACTTGCGTAGAATCCCATTATTAATTGCCTATAATTACATATATATTTTACACAACTTACTTTTCATACAAAGATCAAGTTTTTGGCGTTGTAGTGTTGTCAACTTCATAAATCTTTACATATAAAAAATTAGGATCACATAACTTAAGAAAAATGTAAAAGAGCTCCAGTTAATACTAAAGGTATAAGAATATCTAGAAGTCAAGTTTAAGATTTTTGATTCTCTGTTCTTTTCAAGGAAAATTGTAAATTTTTCATATTAAATCCACTTAGAATATTCATATGAAAATGAACTTCATGAAACTTTACTAGTAAATATGCAAACACTGAAATATAAGTTTAGAAAATGTAGCCAAGCCTTTTTCTTTAAGTTGATTTAAGTGAAGCCAATTTTTAATAAGGCATCTCCTCAAGCTTCTCCTCACATCTTTTTCTTTTCCTTTCTTTTTCTTTTCCTTTCTTTTTATTTTCTTTTCTTTTTCAGGATCATTTTCTATCCTTTTTCTTTTCTTTTCCTTTAATTTTCTTATGTGAGGATTACTAGATCTGGATATGCCTTAAAGATTTTGAACTTCACCATCTTCTTCTTAAAGTTAAAAACTTTTCACATTCCTTCACTCTATAAATTTATATTAGCTTTAAAGATTTTTCATAAAGTTTTATTCTTTTCTTCTTACATGAATTTCTAGATTTTTATTAATACTTCCAAAATACAAATTACTTCACTTACAATAGAAAAACATAGTATTTTTCTCTCATACCAAATATCTTAATCTCTACAATTAACCTTTATTATTGAATTTTTTTGCTTAAGTTTATTATATATTTAGAAACACAAATATATTTATCTAAAGTTACCCTCTAATACCAAAGGTCATGTTAAATTTTAAAATATTTTGAAAATAGAGTTAATTGAGGACAAATAAAATTAAGTTTCTTTTCTTTAAAAAGGAATTTTTCTTTCTCCCCCAAACTTATATTTTTAAGAGATTTAGCATGAAGAATTGAAAAAATAAAGGGTGAAAGATAATGTTTAATACATAAAGGAAAGACTTAGCTATTGAATGTTCTGATATTGAAACTTAATTATGATATATTGTAGGTGCTAATATGAAAGGCTACAGGACTCAAAACATTAAATAACACATAATACATATAAAAAAGTTTATGAGAAAAAGTTAACTACAATACATTTAATAAAGTACTAGAAACTAACAAAAATACTAAAATGATTTCCAATGTAAAAATAGTTTCACAAATCTACTGTTCATAATTCAACATAACATTTAAAATAAAGTGTCACAATCTAAAAACAAACAGTCTCAACAATAAAGTACAACCAAACATAAACTAAACAAAAATCTAACTAAGACATCACCAATCATCATCATCTTCGTCTTCTCCCACATCCAAATTTTGCTGCTGATATGGGGTAAAAACATGGTGAGTAGGAAACTAAACTAAGTGATCACCCCTCATGTATCTGACCATCATATCATTATAAGTAGCATCATATTCGAACTTCTGTCTTGTCANATATGCTAACACTGAAATATAAGTTTATAAAATGTAGCCAAGCCTTTTTCTTTAAGTTGATTCAAGCGAAACAAATTTTTAATAAGGCATCTCCTCAAGCTTCTACTCACATCTTTTTCTTTTCCTTTCTTTTTCTTTTCTTTTCTTTTTATTTTCTTTTCTTTTTCAGGATCATTTTCTTTCCTTTTTCTTTTCTTTTCTTTTAATTTTTTTGTGAGGATTACTAGATCTGGATAGCCTTTAATGATTTTGAACTTCACTATCTTCTTCTTAAAGTTAAAAACTTTTCACATTCCTTCACTCTATAAATTTATATTAGCTTTAAAGATTTTTCATAAAGTTTTATTCTTTTCTTCTTACATGAATCTATAAGATTTTTTTAATACTTCCAAAATACAAATTACTTCACTTACAATAGAAAAACATAGTATTTTTCTCTCACACCAAATGTCTTAATCTCTACAATTAACCTTTATTATTGAATTTTTTTGCTTAAGTTTATTATATATTTAGAAACACAAATATATTTATCTAAAGTTACCCTCTAATACCAAAGGTCATGTTAAATTTTAAAATATTTTGAAAATAGAGTTAATTGAGGACAAATAAAATTAAGTTTCTTTTCTTTAAAAAGGAATTTTTCTTTCTCCCCCAAACTTATATTTTTAAAAGATTTAGCATGAAGAATTGAAAAAATAAAGGGTGAAAGAAAATGTTTAATACATAAAGGAAAGACTTCGTTATTGAATGTTCTGATATTGAAACTTAATTATGATATATTGTAGGTGCTAATATGAAAAGCTACAAGACTCAAAACATTAAATAACACATAATACATATAAAAAAGTTGCTGAGAAAAAGTTAACCACAATACATTTAATAAAGTTCTAGAAACTAACAACAATACTAAAATGATTTCCAATGTAAAAATAGTTTCATAAATCTACTGTTCATAATTCAACATAACATTTAAAATAAAGTGTCACACTCCAAAAACAAACAGTCTCAACAAAAAAGTACAACCAAACATAAACTAAACAAAATTCTAACTAAGACATCACCAATCATCATCATCTTCGTCTTCTTCCACATCCAAATTTTGCTGCTGATATGGGGTAAAAACATGGTTAGTAGGAAACTGAACTGAGTGATCACCCCTCATGTATCTGACCATCATATCATTATAAGTAGCATCATATTCGAACTTCTGTCTTGTCAGAGCATCATTATGTGCATTTTTGGCCTCCATATTTTCCATTATACTTTCCATTCTTAAGATATCTCTTTGTTGGATCATCATGTGCTCCGTAAGTTCCTGGAGAGTAGGGGTACTAGAAGTAGTAGAAGGAATATCCCTATTCCTATTTTCAGATCTACATCTAACATGAGATTCATAAGTTTTAATATTGGTAGGCCCAATAAATTTTAGAGGTTCAATGCTCTCCTCATCCATTCTAAAATCAACTCCTACTTGTTTACATAGTGTGAGGATCAGAGCAGGGTGTGCTAAACCACCAGTAATCTCTCCCAAAGCAATAGAATGAGTGTTTTTATAATCAATAGAGCCTACATCTATCCTTCTCATCTGCTGGACTCAAAAGTTCAAAATGGCTCTATCCTTTGTAACCTCATTATGATGATTTTTTGGTATCATTCTACCATAAATAAATCAGTTCCAAGCCTTAGATACTGCATTTAACATAGAATAAGGAAAGTTTACCTTAACATTATTCATCACCTTCCAAGCTCGTCTTCCATCAGTAAGAAAAGAAATAACTTCATCTAAGGTATTATTTGTAGCAAAAAATGATTTGTACTGGCAGCTATACACATCCTCTAATTGATAAAATTCATTAATTTTCCTTGAAATAAATTCTACCTTTTTCCAACGAACAAACACACAGTCTTCAGAAGTTTCTTTAAAATTGGCATAGAACTCCATCACTACACCAATAATAGAAATCCTATTGTAGAGCATTGATTAATCTTTCGACTTCTCCACCCAAATTTCTAAATCCTCGATCCGGAATTACTTTTTTAGTTGTAAGTAGACTATTGAAACAAATGTTGGCCTTGTAATTGAGAAACTTTTGATCATTAAAATCCCCCTTTCTCTTTCCCTTACTCATTCTCGGTGCCATGGTAATCTACAAAAAATTGATAAAATCCAAATAAATTATCAAAAAATCTGAAAATCACAATTATAAAAATTTTTAAACTTAAATCTACTAAGTAAGAGTTCTTCATCACAAGATTTTCTCAGAATCTTCTAGAAAAATTTAAAAATTTCAGATCTCAGCAATGTATAATAAATCTTTGGTGAAAATAAAAAATTTTGAGTTCAAAGTGTAGCTCTTACCTTAAGAAGATGAAATTTGAANTAGAGCAGGGTGTGCTAAACCACCAGTAATCTCTCCCAAAGCAATAGAACGAGTGTTTCTATAAACAATAGAGCCTACATCTATCCTTCTCATCTGCTGGACTCAAAAGTTCAAAATGGCTCTATCCTTTGTAACCTCATTATGATGTTTTTTTGGTACCATTCTATCATAAATAAATCAGTTCCAAGCCTTAGATACTACATTTAACATAGAATAAGGAAAGTTCACCTTAACATTATTCATCACCTTCCAAGCTCCTCTTCCATCAGTAAGAAAAGAAATAACTTCATCTAAGGCATTATTTGTAGTAAAAAATGATTTGTACTGGCAGCTATACACATCCTCTAACTGATAAAATTCATTAATTTTCCTTGGAATAAATTCCACCTTTTTCCTACGAACAAACACATAGTCTTCAGAAGTTTCTTTAAAATTGGCATAGAACTCCATCACTACACCAATAATAGAAATCCTACCGTAAAGCATTGATTAATCTTTCGACTTCTCCACCCAAATTTTTAAATCCTCGATCCAAAATTACTTTTTTAGTTGTAAGTAGACTATTGAAACAAACGTTGGCCTTGTAATTGAGAAACTTTTGATCATCAAAATCCCTCTTTTCTCTTTCCCTTGCTCATTCTCGGTGCCATGGTAATCTACAAAAATTTGATAAAATCCAAATAAATTCTCAAAAAATCTGGAAAACACAATGTAAAAAGTTTTAAACTTAAATCTACTAAGTAAGAGTTCTTCATCACAGGATTTTCTCAGAATCTTCTAGAAAAATTTATAAATTTCAGATCTCAGCAATGTAAGATAAATCTTTGGTGAAAATAAAAAATTTTGAGTTCAAAGTGTAGCTCTTACCTTAAGAAGATGAAATTTGAACTTTGTTTCCCTTAAAATTGCCTCAAATCTGAGCAAAAACAAGCCCTAGGTAAAAAAACTGGAGGTTGAAGGTGACCCAAAAGATAAACAAACAGTTTTTGCTGTGCATCATGAATCTTAAGTGATTTGCAGTGGCCAATTTTTTTTTATTATTTTCACTATTTTTAATTTTCTTTCAATTTACTCCAAAGTCTAATTACTCTTTTTGAACGCTAATTTTCATCTTAAAATANTAAGTTCGAGCAAAAACAAGCCCTATGTACAAAAACTGGAGGTTGAAGGTGACCCAAAAGATAAACAAAGCGTTTTTGTTGTGCATCACGAATTTTAAGTGATTTGCAGTGGCCATTTTTTTTTTTCACCATTTTTAATTTTCTTTCAATTTACTCCAAAGTCTAATTACTCTTTTTGAACGCTAATTTTCATCTTAAAATATTTCACAAACAAGCATTTTCACAAACAATACCAAACTAACTTTTATATAGGAAAAAACTCTTTTTAGAAATACATTATTCTAATCACACTTTCATAAACATACAACAGACTAATATATAATTCAGTGTCAAAATAAAGCCACAACACTAGAACGATGACACATAACTAAACACACAATCAAAGTTAATAGAATTCTAACGCAAAGTAAAGTAAAGTAAAGTAAATTAAATCAACACAATTACATAATTACTTTAAAGTAGTAGAGAGTTAAACTTCTTCAATTAATCTACTCCATCTTCAGTATTTTCTCCTCCTCTAATATCTCTCATAGACTAGTAATGGACGTACAAATTGTAGAAGCATCGGTATGAGAATTGATCAGTCAAATTTTCATCGATCCATCTATTTTTCTTGAACATCTGCACCAATCCTGCTTCAATTGTACCAGTATGATCAAATCCATCCTCCAATCTAGGTGATAAAAAAGGTAGTTAATATTTTTGATTGCATTCATAATACTCTGAAGTTCTCTTTTTATTTTCTTCACTTTGTTCTCCAAAATTATTGAACTTCCAATTATTTGTGGCATTAATAGGGTTGAAGCATGTGATGAATGATCCAAAATAATATCTAATGCTTCATTTCCATTCCCAATATAATTTTCATCAATAGGAATCATGGGCTCCCAATGTAATAATACTTTCTCCCAACTTTCATATGACACATGAGATTGACTGTAAAGTAAGAAAATTGCAGAAGGATGCCCTAGTCCATATATTGGACCATTCATAATAATACACATAATAGATTTGAAAATAATCGATCCCACATCAATGGGATTTTTCATTTGAATGCAATATTTTAAAATGGTGCTTTCTCTTGTAACTCTACTAATCTTCATGGTATGGAGTAATTTTGTAGATATGAAGAAATACCATTATTTTGATATTGGATTAAGTACTGAAGCAAAGAAACTAACGTATCCCTCATCTATGATTTCCTAATTATCGTTTTCATTTGTTAAAAACTTATATACATCTTGCATCATATCTCTGATTGGGATAAAATTTGTATAATGATAGATTATAATGTTTTCTATCATATATAAATCATTAATTAGAGCCGTCGTAAATGGCACAACCTTACCTCAAACAAAGATGACTCCTTGAATAATTCCATGTACATTAGCATAGAATTCCTTTACCACTGGTACACCAATTGCAATGGTAATGTACCACAGAACTTCCTAACGTCTCTGTACAATGATTTTCTCAATCTGTGAACTTGGATTACTCAATCCATGATTGACAAAGCCTCTCTCCTTGATAAGTCTCTTTTTCATAATGACTTGTAGCATAATCTCTGCGTGACAAAACTAAAAAACTTTCTTCTATTGAAAACTCCATACCTTGAAGTATTTCTAGAACTGAAAGTCATGAAATTTGAAATTTGGAAGTTTCAAGTCATCCAAGGAAATTTTTAGGCCTTTAAAAACACCTCTCGATGATTATTTAGAAGTGCAATCCTGCCAAAGTCCACCGAATTTGCATTGAATGCAAAAAACTGCTCGAGACGCAGTCAGCACTTCCGATGGTGCTGTCGGAGCCATTGTCAATATAAACGGGCGTCGTCGATGCCAGAGGCCAAAATCGTATCTTTTGTTTCCAAATTTTTCCTCCAATGACAATATTTGTCTTCATTTATGATATATAAAATTGTGTAGCGATCAAAAATATTATTTTTTTCTTAAATATACTTATTAAACAAAATAGTAATATATCAATATATATAGATTTTTATATGAGTTGTCTCCCACAAAGCACTTGGTTTAATGTTGTCAGTCCGACGTACCATTGTTTTATCAGGATGACTTAACATCAAAATTTCTTTAAATCTTGGCATGTTTCTTTCATAATAATGTTTCAATCGATGCCCATTAACTTTAAATATCTTTTCGGTTTTAAGATCTTTAGTTACAACAGTTCCATAATGATAGACTTTAATCACTTTAAATGGACCTAACCATATGGATTGCAATTTTTTTTGAAATAATCTCAATCTTGTATTATATTGCTGGCACTATTTTTGGTTGGAGTGTTGCTCGTAAGAAGCTGTCGGTCGCCGGAATCAAAATCTCGTCGTCCACTTCAGAAGAACATTTTAATTACATATATATTTAATTTTAGAAAAATATGAAATCAAACTCACCCCATATTTTTTATAGTTTAAATGAAAGAGCAATGTACCTCAAATCCAGTATCTACCCCAAAGGATAAACACAAGACTTGAGGATGAGGCTCGATCAAATAAACTAAGGAATATATGACATTAGTTTGGTCTGCAAAACCTTTGTATTTGCCGACAAGTTCCCCTATTTAATATAAATAATTAAGTTGGTCTGCGAAACCTTTGTATTTGCCGACAAGTTCCCCTATTTAATATGAAAGATTAAATAAAGCATAAACACAAGACTTGAGGATGAGGCTCGATCAAATAAACTAAGGAAAGTATGACGTCCGTTCTGAAATCTTTGTATTTGCCGACAAGTTCCCCTATTTAATATAAAGGATTAAATAGGGTTTATATATTTACCGACAAGTTCTCCGATTTAATATAAATAATTAAATAAGGTTTATATTAAGCTGGGTTCGGACATGCTTCGTATAAGGGTTCGGACATGCTTCCTATAAGGGCAAGCCCCTCTAGTTAATTACATCTTAAATGACCAAAGTCACCTGAGAAGACTCTCGATAAAAATCAGGAAACATTATCTTCAAAGAGTTTCAAAGGGTGGGACTTTTCAATGAGATCGGACATAGAGGTATGAAGGGGGATCAGTTCAAATTTGGAACATTTTATTGTAGAATTCAAAGGAAGAAGAAATAAGGGATGTCATGGATCCAGAGAACTCCGGTGACTTCCCAAGCTATCCTAATGTTTGTCTTTAGTTTTAAAGAGAAAAAAATAAGTATTTCATCTTACCAATTTTATTAGTTAGGGCTTTCATTCGTGTGAAACAATCACACCAATAGACTGGAAGATGTGAGGATTTAGGTCGTGACAGACGACAACCTTGGAATCCTAAGATGAGTTAGGGCTTATATTGTTTAACAGGGTTATACAAAAGCCAAAAGATAAGGTGAGGATTTACGTTGCATAAGTAAGCAACCTCAAAGTTCTATGGCTTTGTTGTTTTTATCTAAGGAAGGAAGATTGGTTTAGCTGGGGAAGACAGGTTTTGCTGTTGAAGATGGCTGTGCTGCCCACCATGCTAGCTCCAAGCTCCTCACCACGATGAGTTTGAGTTTTCTAGTGTGTCAAGTTATAATTTCAAATCAGGTGGCCCTATGGTTGAAGTTCTTTAAATTTTATAGGGGTATATTATTGTTGGTTAGAGCGACACCGGTTAGGATCCTACGGTTCCCTCATTCCGGCACCACTATTTTCTATTGGATTCACTTAGTCCAAATGAACCTACTAAATTAAACTTAATGAGTTTCATAATTTCATTTAAACCGTGGGAAGCCTCGTTAGCAATCCTAGGTTACCTCCTCCCAGGAATTCCTGATCATCTAATAGAGACGTCTTAATTTAGCTGAAGTTGTAGTTTTGTGTGATGTTTGTGATTAAATTTTGAGTTCTTTTATATTTTGAATATTGTGGCGGCGAATTTTATCTTGGTTGATTTTATTTTTAGTTTTGGTTTTAGTTTTGTGGCTATCCTCATAGTTTTACTTTTCATGCAGGGTGGCGTCATTGTTTAGCATGCAAATTTGAAGGTATAAAAGTACAGTATGAAAGTACAAGAAAGACAGTGCTAAAAACTGTAAAAGCGTACTTAGCGAGTCTTCTTGTTCCACCACCTGAAACTTAAAATGCATATTAAGGCAGTTTATATGAAACCGGGAAGTAAAATCTTAACGACCTATCTAACCTTAGGTCATATCTGGGTGGGTCTTTAGGAGTTTAGTTAAGGATGATGTTGCCAAGAAAAACATATTAAGTTCTGTAGATCTCCGAGGTATCCAACAGATCTAGAGAAAGAAGCAGGTCCGTGCTACTCTCTCGCTGCCTGGTGGAAAATCCAGAGTTCTTTTAAACTTATTATGTTGCTTAATAAGTCATCCTGTAAATACCCTTAATGTTCAGTGAACATTGATGTCTCTATTATCCTTATGAATAGGGTAATTATCACATGTAATTTAATTTTAAAGATTATGTGGGTGAAGACCCTTAAAGAGGCAAGTTAGTGTTATTGAAACACTTAGCCAAATTTTAACCCTAATTGAGCATGTAGTGTTTGAAAGATGTTTTAATTTTCAATGGTATTTACTTTTCTAATCCTCATTTAAATGAAACTTGACTTAGCCTAAGTCACTACTAAGCCCTTAAGATCTAGGTGAGTGTCTTAATTAGCTTTGAAAAGGTGAAGCTTTAGGTGATCATGATTCTTGATTTGAATCTTACTTGAACATCAAAATAGGGGTATTTAATTGATGAGTTATTAACACCCAAAATCATACCCCTAAGTCCTAGGTTCATTTTATTTTAATGAACTCCAAAATTTTAATAATTTAGGAATTTATTAACTTATTTAAGAAAGTGAGGTTGATTTTTACCAATTAACCCCTTGTGTTTCAAACATCAAATAAATTGATTAAGATTAGAGGTTACCCATTTCCCTCCTTAAATTAAGCTTAAATTTTAATTAAGGCTAATTTTCTAAAATAAAACATTTGCCCCTAAGGCTCTATTGCTTCATAATTTGTCAAATTCAATTCAAATGATTTTGGAATTTTTATCCTACCTCATTCATGGGTCAATTAAAACATCAGAGGAGAAAATGTGATTTTTCAAAATTTGGTTTAATTTTTATAATTATTTTCATGCAAAAATAAGATTTTTTAAAGAAAATTCCTGACTTGACCAAGGTAAATCCTAATCCCTTGAAATTTTTATTGGAGGTAACTCTAGACCAGAGAAGTCTTTGGACAAAATTTCATGATTTTTTGAATTTTATTTAAATTTAAGAATTATTTTAAGTTATGTGGTATTTATTAAATATAAAAGATTTTAAATGAAGAAAATTAAGTTTTATATTTTTGAAAAGTCTCCCTAAGAGGAGAAGATTTTATATTTTTCTTAATTTTATTTGATCTATTGGAATTATTTTAGTTGAAATCAATTTTTTAGCCTTTAAAAATTATTTTAAGCTTTAAAATTCAATATCTTTATTT
The DNA here is from genome assembly GCA_002079205.1 of Phalaenopsis hybrid cultivar. Lineage (NCBI taxonomy): Eukaryota > Viridiplantae > Streptophyta > Magnoliopsida > Asparagales > Orchidaceae > Phalaenopsis > Phalaenopsis hybrid cultivar. The sequence continues at coordinate 32,490 of JXCR01018038.1, forward strand.
AGAAAACTAGGAAAAATATTCTAATTGTTCCTAAGTTCTTAGAAAGCAATTTAGAATATTTCTATGAGTTTTATTATTTTTGTGATTTTTAATTATTTAAATATTTAAAATAGGATAAAAAATCAAGTTTTTATTCTAAATCTTATTTTATTTATAGAAAATACCCCTGATCACAGAGAACTAAAAAGAACTAAATTTCATAATTTTTTTAGTTATATTTTGATTTTTAAAATTCATTTAAATGCTAAAAATAATGTTTATCTTTAAAAATCAACCTAAGTTATCAAATGAACTTAAAATATTTTGAAATTTTTATGGCGAGTTCTTCGGATAAGTTACAATAGTGGAGCTAAAAAATCAAGTCATTTAAATGTTTATATTTTCTAAAATTAATTATATTAATAATTTAGGGTTTACAAAAATTAAGTACATTTTAAATGATTTGATTTATGAAATTATTTCCAACAGCTCATCTGATCATGGTGGACCTTCAAAAATTTTCTTGGAATTTTCTAATTAACATGCTAATTTTTAAGATTATTTAAAGGAAATCATGTGCAAAAACTTGAAAAATATGAATCTTTGTCTAGGAACCGCCTCTGACTTTAGAAAAATCATGGTATGTTTTCCTTGATAGAGGCTACAACATGCCAAACTTTCAAGCTAAGGTGATGTGTCAATATGCATGGAGAATCAAATGATCCAAAATAGTGTTTAATTAATTAAAAATAATATATGCATCAAATGGACTTGAAATTTATTCTACGTTGTTCTCCTCTATTCACTAAGCAAGAGGGTATTTTTATTTTATTTGTGTGATTTTTCTACACAAAGTTATGAATTTTCAAAGTTAGGGGTATTTAAATAAATATGAAAAAGCCCTATTTATTTATTTAAACAGCGCGTGCTACCTCAACCTACGACGGCTCCGAAGCTCAATGCGGCGCGCTCTCATTTGACACTGCCATCCACCTCAGTGCTGACTCAGCCTGCTGCTTATGTCCCAAAGCGCTGTCCCACTCGATCTCCTCTGTCCATTTGATACACGCTCGATCAAAAGGCTCCCCGTCATCATCCCTGATAAAATGATCCCGTGACCGTCCCCACTAAAACCCTAAGATCGCAGCTTAGACTCAACCAATTTAATTTGGGTTGATCCTATGGACTCGTCTAAGTGAGAGGAACACATCCATACAGTAATCAAGCAATCAAATTAACACTAAGAAAATGGAGAATCAAAATAGGCTCGGGAGGAGGTAAGGTTTTATACCTTTGATTTGGGAAGTGTAGCTTCAATCAGAGGGTATTGACACATTTTTTGGGGTCCAAGGAGACTAAGGATTGAGTCCCTGGCCTTGGTGTAAGCCCTAGGTATGGATTCGATCACGGACAAATTTGGGTGTTGATCTAGAGCTATGGTAGAGGCTCTATGGAAGGGGGATTTTATGGGGCTTTAGCTTCTTTCTCGGTTGTGAAGGGGTGGGTAGAGTTAATTTGAGTTTGGTGGATTGTGGAGGTGTATTGGGTTCTATCCTGGTTTACAACAAGGTTTAAAGCTCAAAATTAAGCTTCAGTGGTGGGAATTGATTGGAAAAAATAATTGGAATGTATTGAGGGGATCTTAGGGAAGCTCTGCGAGAAGTTTGGAGAGGCCTCTCTAAGAAAAATTTAGCACCTCTCCCATATCNTGAAATACACTTTTTACAAATACATTTTTCTAGTCACACTTTCACAACATAAAGCAAACTAAATTATATTTCAGCGTCGAAATCAAGCCACAACACTAGAACGCAGACACAAAACTAAACACAGAATCAAAGTTAATAGAGTTCTAAAGCAAAATAAAGTAAAGTAAATTAAATCCACACAATCACATTAAAAACATAATTACTTTAAATTAGTAGAGAGTCCAACTTCTTCAATTATTCTGCTTCATGTTCAGTACTTTCTCCTCCTCTAATGTCTCCAATATACTAGTAATGGACGTACAAATTGTAAATGGTCGGTACGGGAATTGATCAGTCAAATTTTCATCGATCCATCCATTTTTTTAGCATCTGCACCAATCTTGCTTCAATTTTTTCAGCATGATCAAAGTTCTTCTTCATCCTCCAATCTAGGTGATAAAAAAGGTAGTTGAGATTTCCTATTGCATTCATNAGAAAAAACTCTTTTTAGAAATACATTATTCTAATCACACTTTCACATACATACAACAAACTAATATATAATTCAATGTCAAAATAAAGCCACAACACTAGAATGATGACACAAAACTAAACACACAATCAAAGTTAATAGAATTCTAACGCAAAGTAAAGTAAAGTAAAGTAAATTAAGTCCACATAATTACATAATTACTTTAAAGTAGTAGAGAGTCCAACTTCTTCAATTAATCTACTCCATCTTCAGTATTTTTTCCTCCTCTAATATCTCTCATAGACTAGTAATGGATGTACAAATTGTAGAAACATCAGTACGGGAAATGATCAGTCAAATTTTCATCGATCCATCAATTTTTCTTGAACATCTGCACCAATCCTGCTTCAATTGTACCAGTATGATCAAATTTCTTTCCATCCTCCAATCTAGGTGATCAAAAAGGTAGTTAATATTTTTGATTGCATTCATAATACTCTGAAGTTCTTATTTTATTTTCTTCATTTTCTTCTCCAAACTTATTGAACTTCCAACTATTTGTGGCATTAATGGGGTTGAAGCATGTGATGAATGATCCAAAATAATATCTAATGCTTCATTTCCATTCCCAATATAATTTTCATCAATAGGAATCATGGGCTCCCAATGTAATACTACTTTCTCCCAACTTTCATATGACACATGAGATTGACTGTAAAGTAAGAAAATTACAGAAGGATGCCCTAGTCCATATATTGGACCATTCATAATAATACACGAAATGGATTTGAAAATAATCAATCCCACATCAATGGGATTTTTCATTTGAATGCAATATTTTAAAATGGTGCTTTCTCTTGTAACTCTACTAATTTTCATGGTAGGGAGTAATTTTGTAGATATGAAGAAATGCCATTGTTTTGATATTGGATTAAGTACTGAAGCAAAGAAACTAACGTATCCCTCATCCCTGATTTCTCAATTATCGTTTTCATTTGTTAAGAACTTATATACATCTTGCATCATATCTCTGGTTGGGATAAAATTTGTATAATGATAGATTAGAATGTTTTCTATCATATATAAATCATAATTACAGCCATAGTAAATGGCACAACCTTACCTCAAACAAAGATGACTCCTTGAATAATTCCATGTACATTAGCATAGAATTTCTTTACCACTGGTACACCAATTGCAATGGTAATGTACCACAGAACTTCCCAACGTCTCTATACAATGATTTTCTCAATCTGTGAACTTGGATTACTCAATCCACAATTGGCAAAGCCTCTCTCCTTGATAAGTCCCTTTTTCATAACGACTTGAAGCATAATCTCTGCGTGACAAAACTAAAAAAATTTCTTCTATTAAAAACTCCATACCTTGAAGTATTTCTAGAACAGAAAGCCATGAAATTTGAAATTTGGAAGTTTCAAGTCATCCAAGGGAATTTTTAGGCCTTTAAAAACACCTCTCGGTGATTATTTAGGAGTGCAATCCCGCCAAAGTCCACCAAATTTGCGTTGAATGCACAAAACTTCTCGGGATGCAGTCAGCGCTTCCGATGGTGCTGTCGGAGCCATTGTCCATATAAACGGGTGTCGTCAATGCCAGAGGCCAAAATCGTATCTTTTGTTTCCAAATTTTTTTTCCAATAACAATATTTGTCTTCATTTATGATATATAAAATTGTGTAGCAATCAAAAGTATTATTATTTTCTTAAATATACTTATTAAACAAAATAGTAATATATCAATATATATATTTTTTATATGAGTTGTCTCCCACAAAGTGTTTGGTTTAACGTTGTCAGCCCGACGTACCATTGTTTTATCAGGATGACTTAACATCAAAATTTCCTTAAATCTTCGCATGTTTCTTTCATAATAATGTTTCAATCGATGCCCATTAACTTTAAATATCTTTTCAGTTTTAAGATCTTTAGTTACAACAGTTCCATAATGATAGACTTTAATCACTTTAAATGGACCTAACCATCTGGATTTCAATTTTTTTTTGAAATAATCTCAATCTTGTATTATATTGCCGGAGCTATTTTTGGTTGGAATGTTGCTCATAAGAAGCTATCAGCCACCGGAATCAAAATCTCATCGCCCACTTCAGAAGGACGTTTTAATTTACATATTTATTTAATTTTAGAAAAATATGAAATCAAACTCACCCCATATTTTTTATAGTTTAAATGAAAGAGCACTGTACCTCAAATCCAACATCTACCCTGAAGGATAAACACAAGACTTGAGGATGAGGCTCGATCAAATAAATTAAGGAATATATGACATTTGTTTGGTCTGCAAAACCTTTATATTTACCGACAAGTTCTCCAATTTAATATAAAGAATTGAATAAGGTTTATATTAAGCTGGGCTCAGACATGCTTCGTATAAGGGTTCGGACATGCTTCCTATAAGGGCAAGCCCCTCTGTTTAATTACATTTTAAATGACCAAAGTCACTTAAGAAGACTCTCGATAAAAATCAGCAAACATATCTTCAAAGAGTTTCAAAGGGTGGGACTTCTCAATGAGATCGGACATAGAGGTATGAAGGGGGATCAATTCAAATTTGGAACATTTTATTGTAGAATTCAAAGGAAGAAGAAATAAGGGATGTCATGGATCCAGAGGAGAACTTCGGTGATTTCCCAAGCTATCCTAATGTTTAGCTTCAGTTTTAAGGAGAAAAAAATAAGTATTTCATCTTGCCAATTTTATTAGTTAGGGCTTTCATTCGTGTGAAACGATCACACAAATAGACTGGAAGATGTGAGGATTTAGGTCGTGACGGACGACAACCTTGGAATCCTAAGACGAGTTAGGGCTTCTATTGTATAACAGGGTTATACAAAGGCCAAAAGATAAGGTGAGGATTTACGTTGCATAAGCAAGCAACCTCAAAGTCCTATGGCTTTGTTGTATCTAAGGAAGGAAGATTGGTTTAGCTGTGGAAGACAGGTTTTGCTGTTGAAGATAGCTGTGTTGCCCACCATGCTAGCTCCAAGCTCCTTGCCATGATGAGTTTGAGTTTTCTAGTGTGTCAAGTTATAATTTCAAATTAAGTGGCCCTATGGTTGAAGTTCTTTAAATTTTATAGGGGTATATTATAGTTGGTTAGAGCGACACCAGTTAGGATCCTACTGTTCCCTCATTCCGGCACCACTTTTTTCTATTGGATTAACTTAGTCCAAATGAACCTACTAAACTCAACTTAATGAGTTCCATAATTTCATTTAGTTTGTGGGAAGCCTCGTTAGCAATCGTAGGTTACCTCCTCCCAGAAATTCTCGATCATCTGATAGAGACGTCTTAATTTAGTTGAAGTTGCAGTTTTATGTTTTGTTTGTGATTAAATTTTGAGTTCTTTCATATTTTGAATGTTGTGGCGGTGAATTTTATCTTGGTTGATTTTATTGCTAGTTTTGGTTTTAGTTTTGTTGCTATCCTCATTGTTTTAGTTTTCATGCAGGGTGGCGTCATTGTTTATCATGCAAATTTGCAGGTATAAAAGTACAGTATGAAAGTACAAGAAAGACAATGCTAAAAACTTTAACGAGTCTTCTTGTTCCACCACCTGAAACTTAAAATGCATATTAAGGCAGTTTATATGAAACAAGGAAGTAAAATCTTAACGACCTATCTAACCTTAGGTCATATCTGGGTGGGCCCTTAGGAGTTTAGTTAAGGATGATGTTGCCAAGCAAAACATATTAAGTTGTGTAGATCTCTGAGTTATCCAACAGATCTAGAGAAAGAAGCAGGTCCGTGCTACTCTCTCGCTGCCTGGTGGAAAATCCCGAGTTCTTTTAAACTTATTACGTTGATTAATAATTCATCCTGTAAATACCCTTAATGTTGAGTGAACATTGATTTCTCTATTATCCCTAAGAATAGGGTAATTATCACCTGTAATTTAATTTTAAAGATTAAGTGGGTGAAGACCCTTAAAGAGGCAGGTTAGTGTTAGTGAAACACTTAGCCAGATTTTAACCCTAATTGAGCTTGTAGTGTTTGAAAGATGTTTTAATTTTCAATGGTATTTACTTTTCTAATCCTCATTTAAATGAAACTTGATTTAGCCTAAGTCACTGCTAAGCCCTTAAGATCTAGGTGAGTGTCTTAATTAGCTTTGAAAAGGTGAAGCTTTAGGTGATCATGATTCATGATTTGAATCTTACTTGAACATCAAAATAGGGGTACTAAATTGATGAGTTATTAACACCCAAAATCATACCCGTAAGTCCTAGGTTCATTTTATTTTAATGAACTCCAAAATTTTAATAATTTAGAAATTTAATAACTTATTTAAGAAAGTGAGATTGGTTTTTACCAATTAACCCCTTGTGTTTCAAACATCAAATAAATTGATTAAGATTAGAGCTTACCCATTTCCCTCCTTAAATTAAGCTTAAATTTTAATTAAGGCTAATTTTCCAAAATAAAACAATTGCCCCTAAGGCTCTATCGCTTCATAATTTGTCAAATTCAATTGAAATGACTTTGGAATTTTTATCCTACCTCATTCATGGGTCAATTAAAACATCAGAGGAGAAAATGTGATTTTCCAAAATTTGGTTTAATTTTTATAATTATTTCAATGCAAAAATAAAATTTTTTAAAGAAAATTCCTGACTTGACTAAGGTAAATCCTAATCCCTTGAAATTTTTATTGGAGCTAACTCTAGACCAGAGAAGTCTTTGGACAAAATTTCATGATTTTTTGAAGTTTATTTAAATTTAAGAATTATTTTAAGTTATGTGGTATTTATTAAATATAAAAGATTTTAAATAAAGAAAATTAAGTTTTATATTTTTGAAAAGTCTCCCTAAGAGGAGAAGATTTTATCTTTTTCTTAATTTTATTTGATCTATTGGAATTATTTTAGTGGAAATCAATTTTTTAGCCTTTAAAAATTATTTTAAGCTTTAAAATTCAATATCTTTATTTAGAAAACTAGGAAAAATATTCTAATTGTTCCTAAGTTCTTAGAAAGCAATTTAGAATATTTTTATGAGTTTTATTATTTTTATGTTTTTTAATTATTTAAATATTTAAAATAGGATAAAAAATCAAGTTTTTATTCTAAATATTATTTTATTTTAAGAAAATACCCCTCATCACAGAGAACTCAAAAAAACTAAATTTCATAATTTTTTGAGTTATATTTTGATTTTTAAAATTCATTTAAATGCCAAAAATAATGTTTATCTTTAAAAATCAACCTAAGTTATCAAATGAACTTAAAATAATTTGAAATTTTTATGGTGCGTTCTTCGGATAAGGAACCATAGTGGAGATCAAAAATCAAGTCATTTAAATGTTTATTTTTTCTAAAATTAATTATATTAATAATTTAGGGTTTATAAAAATTAAGTACATTTTAAATGACTTAACCTATGAAATTATTTCCAATAGCTCATCTGATCATGGTGGACCTTCAAAAATTTTCCTGAAATTTTCTAATTAACATGCTAATTTTCATGATTATTTAAAGGAAATCATGTGCAGAACTTGAAAAATATGGATCTTTGTCTAGGAACCTCCTCTGACTTTAGAAAAATCATGGTTTGTTTTCCTTGATAGAGGCTACAACATGCCAAACTTTCAAGCCAAGGTGTTGTGTCAATATGTATGGAGAATCAAATGATCCAAAATAGTGTTTAATTAATTAAAAATAATATATGCATCAAATGGACTTGAATTTTACTCTACGTTGTTCTCCTCTATTCACTAAGCAAGAGGGTATTTTTATTTTATTTGTGTGATTTTTCTACACAAAGTTATGAATTTTCAAAGTTAGGGGTATTTAAATAAATATGAAAAAGCCCTATTTATTTATTTAAACAGCGCGTGCTACCTCAACCTACGACGGCTCCGAAGCTCAATGCGGCGCGCTCTCATTTGACACTGCCATNCAAATAAATTTTCATTTGGTGTAGATGATCATAAGGAACAAATTTGGTGAAGAATGGCAGTGGTTTTCAGCTCAATTGAAGGGTCACTTTGAGGGAATTTTGAATTTTAGTCAATTTGGTCATGTTGGACTAGGCTTGGGTCTAGCTTGGGTTAGCCTTAGGCTAAGTCAAAATTGATTGTTTTAAATGGTAAATAAGGACCCTATGAAAAGTTTTCAACATGATTTGGGTGCCAATTTTGAGGTTAAGGCAATCAATTGGGTGAAATTTGGGGACTTAGCCAATTTGGGGCTAAATTTGGGAATTTTGGATTTAGGACAAAATCAAAAGGATTTGAGGCTTCACTAAGGCCAATTGATGGTTGACTTTGATGTATAAGGATGTTATTAAGATATTTCAACATTAATTAGGGTCAATTAACTAGGCTATGGGTTCAATTTGGTGGGATTATGTCATGTGACCAAAATTGGGGTTTAACCTATACAAAAAATTGGGCTCAAATCATGGGCCAAGTAAACTTGTATTTGGTTTAACGTGGTCATATCAAAAGTTAATTTGAGTTTAGGATTGGAATTGGGGTCAATTGAGATCAAATTTATGGACATTTGAGTTGAATTTGGGGAAATTTGGGCCCCTAAAGGCAAATTTGGGGGTTTTGGTTAAAGATTGAGAAAAATGAAATTGAGAATATTTGGGGTTTATTGATATTTTCTGGGAATTTTTGGAAATTTTGAAGTTTTTGGCTATGGAGGGGTATTTTGGTAATTTGGGTGTGTTTAGGAGAAAAAGGCCAAGATGGGTATTTTTGATAGGATTGGGTAACTAATCACCCTAGATGAGCCATGGACCAAAGGAACTCCCATTTTGGGTCCTCTATGTAGTGGTTTTAGTTAAACCATAGCCCTAGGGCTGGTAGGTTTAGGGGACCATCTACATGAGTATCCCAAAGAGATCAATGGACCTAAGCTAGAAATTTGAGTTTAGGATTGTGAGTTATTGTGTGTAGATACGTGTAGTGAGTGCCTTAGCTTCAGTCCAACACCCAGGGTCAACCCTAAGGTCCAGCAGTAGGGTGAATCATCTTGAGTTTCCCTTGTAGTGACCCCACCTACTAGGTACTAGAGTTTAGGATCAATATGTGTAACTTCAAGTTCAACAGAGAAAAGGGTAGAATTTCTAATCGTGAGGGTTCCATGTCTAGTTTTCTACGAATAGTCAATAGAAAAGTCCTATGGCTAGACCTTGGGCTAGTTAAAAAAAAAGGAAAAACTAAACCTTAACCAAAAGTGAGGTCAACAAATGGACCTCCAATAAGTGTGGTGTGCTAAGTAAGCACACCGCATGTATTAGAGTTGATCGACGAGATCAACAAAAGCAATACAAACTCCTAAGTCAAAGAGATCTGGAAGTATGTATAGTGTCGTGTGTGTGATTTATATTATTTTTACTGGGGATACTAGTGGATGATCATATTACTGAAATTAAGGAGGGACTCTTGCGGGGGATCGGAGAGTGAATTTCATGTTATGAAATTTTAGAAATTTATAGAGGATGGGGATCAGTATGCAAGTGCTGACCCCGAGGTGGAAATTGAAATTTAAGTATCAACTTTGAAAAGACAAGAAGGGTCAGAATTTAGGTACCAACCTCAAAAGAGGCGAATCAAAATTTAGGTACTGATTCAAAGATGTGAGAATTGAAATTTAGGTATTACTCTCAAGAAGAGAGTCAAAATTTAGATATTGACCTCAAGAGGTAGGAATGAAAATTTAGATATTAATTCGAAGATGTGAGAATTGAAATTTAGTCATCAATCTGAAGGGGAGAGTCGAAATTTTATGTATGAACCTCGAAATGTGAGAATCAAAATTTAGGTACTGATTCAAAAATGTGAAAATTGAAATTTAGGTATCAATTCTGTGAAGAGAGTCGAAATTAAGGTATCAACCTCAAAAGATGAGAATCAGAATTTAGGAACTGATTCGAAGATGTGAGAATTGAAATGTAGGTATCAATTTGAAGATGCTGAGAATTGAAATGTAGGTATCAATTCAAATATGTGAGAATTGAAATGTCGGTATCAATTCGAAGGTGTGAGAATTGAAATGTGGGTATCAATTCAAAGCTATGAGAATTGAAATGTCAGTATCAATTCAAATAAGCTGAGAACTCAAATGCAGGTATCAATTCAAAGATGTGAGAATTGAAATGTCAGTATCAATCCGATGATGTGAGAATTGAAATGTGGGTATCAATTCGAAGATGTGAGAATTGAAATGTAGGTATCAATTCGAAGATAAGATAGTCGGGTTTTAGGTACCGACCTTGAAAGTTGAGAATCAGAATTTAGATACTGATTCAAAGATGTAAGAATTGAAATTTAGGTATCAATTCCGAGAAGAGGGTTGAAATTTAAGTATGGACCTCGAAATGTGAGAATCAAAATTTAGGTACTGATTCGATGTAAGAATTGAAATTTAGGAATCAATTATGAGAAGAAATAGTTGGGATTTGGGTACCAACCTCGAATAGTGAGAATCAGAATTTAGGGGCTGATTCGAAGATCTGAGAATTGAAATGTAGGTATCAATTCGAAGATGCTGAGAATTGAAATGTAGGTATCAATTCAATGATGTGAGAATTGAAATGTTGGTATCAATTTGAAGATGTGAGAATTGAAAAGTGGGTATCAATTTAAAGATGTGAGAATACTGAAATTTATAAAAAGATTGTGGTGTTGAATTTGCAAAAGAGTATCATGTGGAAAGGTTGATTTTGTAGAATATTTGTAGAGCCTTGTGGGGTTTTGTGCAGAATGCAAAATTCTGCGAGGATGTGAAGCGAGTTAATGCAGATAAAGATGGTTGTGCTGTGCACACAAGAGTAGGAAACTCCAAAAAGGAGAGGATCCACTTGACAGATTCGTTTCATTTTCTTGTTGTTTTTATCACATTTAAATTTTCAAAAATATGTCTTTAAAGTTTTAATTTTAATTGGTTATTTTAAAAATAAATTTTTTTTATTATTTATTTATTGGTGATTATTTTCTTTTTGGTAATTCAGCTGTTGGGAATGCAGGTAGCAGGTAGAATATTCTAGGCGGTTGGGAATGCAGCCTCTTCATAGATATTGATAATTCAGCTGTTGGGAATGCAGGTAGCAGGTAGAATATTCCATTTGACTATTCTTTTGATCATCCATTTTATCATTGGCGGTAGTGGATGTACTTGATCATGTCTGAGGATCCCAGGCGGATTACCCTGTCTATCATTTGTGAAGTTATAACAACAACCACACTGGATGGTGATTCTTCCCTTCCTACTCATCCATTTCTTTGGCTCGGAATATGTCCTTTCCATGGGAAGGCCCGCTCGGCCTCTATCTCTTAAACCAAAGATACAGTCTAGAATGGTTCTTTCATCAGTCTCGGAGAAAATCCTGGTTCATAGTTTCAGGCCTTCCAATATGCTGACGAACTTTCCCTGAACTTCTTCATAAAACTCAAATTCTCTTTTGTTTACTTTGCTTATCTTGTAGTATTCTACCATACCAGGGGTTGGCAACTGTCGTGGTCGTTCCTTCATTCGAGCATCAGTAAGAACCCAAATTGGTGTTGGTCGATCGGAGCATGAGACTCAGCCTCTAACAGGATGTACGACCCTAGGCTCCATGATACATATTGAACCAGCCCTAATGGGACATATGGTTCATCCATCATGAAATTTGAAGTCTGAGACTCGTTGGTGCTTGAAGTGTATTCTTCCAATGCACTGAAACACTGTAGATGCAGAACATTACAACCCAGGCATTCTACAAATGTGCCCATGGCTGATGTCCCGGCTGGTATTTTAACGTTGCATGTCGGGCAACCCTGGCACAAAACATCTGAAAATGAAAGTGTGTCTGACTCTGTCACAAACCCTAGTTCTTCTTCCATGGTGGGTAAGCTAGGAGAAGTTTCTTTTTGTTCTGGATCGTAAATGTGCCCCTCAGGATTAGGGGCGAGCAAGTTGTTCCTCTCTCTTTGATCGTAGAAAAGCTCTCTGCTTCTTGAGACTGGCGTTTCTGCGTTGCGTCCTGCAAACTGGAGTACTTGGTACTCGTTCATTATTAGTGGCTATTAAGCCTCCATCAGGTGCAGCTACCATGGTGGGCAGACAGTTGGGCCCCTCCATTGGATCTTGCTCTATTATCACGTTCTTGCCTTTGTGTGATACATCATCTTTAGTGGTCACTCTCTGTAGTGAAGAAAGTCCCTCTTTTTCTTTGCAGCTAACTACGTCCATTAGAGGACCTTCGTAGTCCATGTCAACCTGGTTGAAATCCACATTGAAGTCTATGGTACCACCCCGCGTTGTCATCTCCTTATTTAATGCAAGGTTCCAGCCATCCTGGAAAGCAAAGATCAGCCACTGTCCCGACATTTTTCTGCAGAGGATAGGAAAAACGTCAATGGGCCAAAACTTTTCATGAATAAGAACAAAATAAAGTATTTATTAAAGTAAATTTTAGTTTATTTTGGTGCAATGAATTTTATGTATGAGTTTTGTTTAATTAAAGGTGGAAAGAAGAAAATTTGAAGTTTAAAAATTTCTTTCTCAAAATTTTCATTATATGGAGGTTAATACAAAATTTGAGACCTAGTCATAGACATTTGGCCATATAGATAACCATAAAACAATCAAATTTTCATAGTTTCAAAGTAAGCAGAGGCAAGAGGCGTCAGGTTGTGTAATAAGTTTTTCAGATATCGGTCGTTTATTTATAACATGGGTCTTTCGCCTCGGAAGTTCACTAACTGGTTGGCTCCTTCTGTGTAGACCTTTTCAAGGACAAATGGTCCCTCCCAAGTGGGCTCAAATTTTCCACCTATTTTTCCACGTGCAATAATAGGCCTTTTGAGCACAAGTACGAGGTCACCAACTTTGAATGTCCTTGGGCGGACCGATTTGTCATGGGCTTGTACCATCTTTGCCTGGTAAAGCTCCAAATGTTATTGTGCTTCCAGTCATTTTCCATCAAGACTTTCTAGTTCTTCAAGTCTGAGTTTTGCGCTTTCTTCCATTGTGAGTTGGTTGGCAACGACGACTCTGAGAGATGGTGCCTGAACTTCTAGCGGTAGCACGACCTCGGCTCCATACACGAGCTTATAGGGTGTACACTTAGTGGGAGTTCTGGAATTCATCCGGTAGGCCCACAAGGTTTCAATAGTTTGTTGTGCCAATCTCTTTTATTTTCATCCAATATTTTCTTCAAAATCTATACCAATGTTTTGTTGAAAGCCTCAACTAGACCATTTGCTCTAGGATAGTAAATTGTAGAGTATCTCCAATCTATTCCATGTCTTTTGACAAAACTGTTGATCTTGGTGCTCCTAAAAGCTGTCCCATTATTGGAAATTATTCTTTGTGGTACTCCAAAAAGGAAGACAATTTGGCTTTTAAGAAAATGAAGGGCGTGCTATGCCACAACCTCACGTAATGGTACTGCCACTGCCCATTTGGTGAAGTAGTCTATAGTGGCAAGTATAAAACTGTGTCCTTTGGAAGATGGAGGGTCTATCGGACCTAATATGTTTGTGCCCCAACACTCGAATGGCCACGAGGCATTAGTTGGGTGTAGCACATTTGAAGGCTGGTGTAAGACCACCCCATGCACTTGGCATTGGGGACATTTTTTGGCTGTATCCATGCAATCAAACATCATTGCTGGCCAATAATACGCGAGTCTTTTGATCTAAATTTTCATTTTCAACCCTAAATGGTGAGTGCCACATAATCCGACATGTACCTCTTTGAAAACATTTTGTGCTTCGGCTCTGCTCAAATATCGTAGCCACATCTGGTCAAACGATCTTCTGTAGAGAACATTTCCCATTATGACGTAAGACATAGCTCTTCTTGTGATGTGGTGCACCTCAGACTTGTCTTCTGGCAGTATTCCAGTATGCAAATATTCTATTAATGGCTTGCGCCAATCTTTGTTGATGTCTGCAACTATATTTACTGTTTCTTCTTTTCCCAGCTTGTGTAGAGTTTCGAAGTCGATACAAGACAAGACGCATCTTCCTTGCACTGTGACTTCAATGGAATTCTCCAGGGGACGTACCATTTCCTTAGCAAGTTTTGCTAGAGCGTCGGCATGGGCATTATCTCCCCTAGGAATCTGGTAGAAAGTCACATCGGGGATCTGCTCCATGAGCTTCATCGTGTACTATTGGTATTCTACTAATCATGGTTTCAAAATTTTGTATTATCCGGTGCCTTGCTGAATGATGAGTTGGGAGTTACCATAGATGGCAATACTTGTTATATTCATTGAGATTGCCATTTTCAATCCACTGATCAAGGCATCATATTCTGCTTTATTGTTGGTGCACGGCTCTGTCAAGTGGTATGAGAACCTCAACGTACCCTTGTCTGGCATGATAAAGATTAAACTGATCCCTGCTTTGCCTCGTATAACTATGTCTGATCCTTTGTCTTTTCTGGCTAACGAAGAGCCATCAAAGTACATCTCCCAACATTGCTCACTGGAGAATTCCTTTTGTAGTATTTGCTCGTCGGTAACTCTTCATTGAGAGAGGACCCAGCTGGCAGTGGGTGTGCAGCGAGAAATTCTGCTAATATCTTTTCCTTGATAGCACAGAGGGGAACAAAAGATATATCAAATTGCCGTAAGATCATCGACCATCTTGCTAAATGTCTGGAGAGTGTTGGTCGGGTCATCAGATATTGCAATGGATTAACTTTCAAGATTAGGGTAATCTTATGAGAAAAGCATGTAGTGTTTAAGCTTTTGAGCAGCAGAAATTAATGCTAGACAATGCTTTTCAATAGGTGTGTACCTTATCTCCTTCAGTATTAGGCGACGACTCAAGTAGTAGAGTGCATTTTCTTTACCCTTGACATTGACTTGGGCTAATAGGGCTCCTAGAGATTCATCTAAAGCCTCGGTATAAAGTATCAACGGTTTCCCTGGGATAGGGGATGCCAAAATAAGAGGTGTCATTGAATATTGTTTAACTTCCTCAAAGGCCCGCTGGCATTTTTCTTCCCAAATAAATTTTGCATCCTTCTTAATTAATGTCAAGAAAGGCTGCCTGAGAGATTAGAAATAAAGCATCTCAGATACGCCAACTTCCCTTGGAAGGAACGTAGTTCTTTCAAGGCTTTAGGGGAGGCATTTCCAAGATAGATTTAATCTTATCTGGGTCGATCCCAATTCCCCGATGACGGACAACGAATCCTAGAAATTTCCCGGAGGTAACGCCAAAGGCGCACTTTAAGGGACTTATTTTAAGGTCATATCATTGTAATCGCTCAAACACAATCCTTAAATCATACAAATGATCTATTTTTTTTTTACTTTTGATGATCAAATCATCCATGTAGCATTCTACTTGATTATGGATGAGGTCATAAAAAATCTTCGTCATTGCGCGCTGATATGTTACTCTGGCATTCCTTAAGCCGAACGACATCACTGTGTAGCAAAAAATTCCAATCGGTGTTTTGAAGGCTGTAAGTACTGCATCCTCGGGAGCCATCTTTATTTGGTTGTATCCCAATGATCCGTCCATGAAGGAGAAAATTTCATGTGTTGAAGTGATATCCACCATCATTTTTGGTATAGGTAGTGGAAACTCATCTTTTGGACATGCCTTGTTCAAATCTCTGAAATCGACACAAACGCGGATCTACCCATTTTTCTTCTTAACAGGTACAATGTTAGCTAACCACGTGGGGGTATTGTTCTTCTTTTACAAAGTTGACATCTATTAATTTCTTCACCTCGGCGATGACTTGTTGTTCTATTTCGAGGCGCTTTCTTCTGGAAGCTTGTTTTATTGGGGTTATATTCTTATCCACCCCGAGTTTATGAACTACAACCTCTACTGAAAATCCTGGCATTTCATCGTAGCTCCATATGAAGCAATCTTTAAATTATGTTAATAGTTTGATCAATTCTGCATATTCTTTGTCATTAAGTAGAGAACTTATAAATGTAGGCTAGGGTCGTTCTTCAGTCCCGAGGTTAATCTCTTTCAATTCATCAATGGTAGATCTAATTTTCTCCTCAAATTCTGGGGGAGCATCTTTTATTGGTGGATCGGTAGATTCATCTTCTATATCGAGGCAATCCTCTTCTGACTCACCATTAACAACCATGCAAAATTCAGAATCATCGACTGGTCTGACTGTACCAAATCCGAGACCCTCTTTTGCTTTTGGGGTTCAAATTTTAGCATTCCATAGTTTTTTGAAAAGTTGAAATTTATCTTTTGGCATTTGTTTTGGTAAGTGTCCCTGTTGAATTAACTTTTAAACACAAGGCGAGAAGTAACCAAAGGCATTCATTTCGGTAAGTGTCCCTGTTGAATTAACTTTTGAACACAAGGCGAGAAGTAACCAAAAGGAATTCCATTTATTCATTAGAATGAACATCAAAATTTACATGTTTTTGAAGCTCAGTAGAGGGAGAAGCATGGTAAAATTTGATCAGCTTTGAACCAACACTACAGACTTCCTTGACCTCTAAACTCTCGGCCTTTTTAGGGAGAATCGGAGTAAGGGTCATAGCATTCACATAGTGGTTTATCCGATCATACATTCTTTCATATTCATTCTTTTCTATATCTTCTAAGGATATCTCGTACTGAGGTCTTTTCCATCTTGTCATCATTATCTCAACTTCAAAATTGTCTTCATCACCAATGTTGATAGTCGGCCTAGTCTGTTCAAAAATTAAATTGATCCTTCCTTGTCCACGTCCCCAGCCTCGACCTCGGGTGCGCGAACTAAAAGACTCGGCGTCGATGATATGAAATTTAGCGGTTGTCACAAGTTCTCCAACCTTCATAAGTAATGTAATTGAACCAAGGGCTCTTTCTCACTTTTGGTTGAATTCTCTTAAAATCATCTTATCAGCCGTAAGCTCTTGAGCTTCAGTATCCAATTAGACTAATGTCTGTAGGCTCATCAAGTTAAGAGATGCTCTAGGATCAACTAACACTCTGGACAACACAAATCTACCGATGTTGACGGAGATGTAGAGTGGACGTTTGTGGTCAGTGGTACCGAGCAACAAGTCTTCATTTGTGAATGTTACCCCAGGTTGTTCTTTCAATGAGCAAACTTCATCTGAGGATGTACTGGCCAACTGAGCTAAGCAAATTTCTGGGTCAAGCAAAGCTGTAACCAAAGACTCTCTCATTTCCTTTGGCAGGATCAGAGAGTCGTAGATGCTTAATCGGGTTGGCAACTTCCTAAGATGAGCTAGCACATTGTAGTATACTTTGTATGATCCTCCAATTTTATCTTGTTTATGTGGTTCTTCCACTGGTGGAGGTGGGGGTATCTCTTCTCGAGTTATTATCTGTTTTCCTTTGTCTGTTGGAGCTGCTCTTGGTGGTAACACCTTTCCACTCCTTAAGTTAAATTTCATAATTTCTTCTCCTTGCAATATCATTTTTGAATCTTTCGATATCTTTCCTCTTTGTTAGAAAGATATAAGGTTATGGCAAGAGGTGTACCATGATGCTCGAAAATTGGCTCTTTGTTGTCGGTGTTGTCGTAAGCGATATTATTGATGTCTTCTTTGGACTTGACAACGAGTTCATCAAACTTGATTACAATTTGAGGATCATTTTGGGGATCAAGATCAAAGCTAGATTTGTTGTAATTCGTTACATTATCACCAGAAACAATTAAAACGTAGCCAAAATCACAACCATTATATCCATAAGACCCCAGAGGGACAAAATGATAATCATACAAGGTCAGGAGTTTGAGGATTTTCTTCCCCGAATCTGAGACAACCAATAAGGTAGAGGCAGCAACTATCCTACCCCCCGTGCTATCAATCTTTGCAGTGATTGTTCTTTATTCTTGATGATGACGACTCTTCTGACGAAACCTTCATCTCGGGCTTGGAATGTTGCGTACACTGAATGGAGGCTTATTTTGATGCAGATTGGATTTTGTTCAATATCTTCTTGGATGATCTGCTTCATACCTCATTCCACCCTTCTTTGTAATCATTGAAGTTTGTTTCGATGAACCCTGTATGTGATTAAGGACCCTCTTGAGTTCATCCTAAGTTGTACTCCATCCATCTGTTCTAGTATACGGATCAATTGAGGAGATTGACTTAGCTGAAATCATGTTTATGGAACCTTTTTCAGGTTCTCTCAAACACTCCTTCAAGATTGTTATGTTCTCTTCTTTAAGGTTCTTCTCGACCCAGTCTTTAAAGACGAAGCATTTTTCTATAGTTTGCCCAAGAAACCAGTGGTATGGACAATAATTTGGCTCATTCTTCTTATCCACCTCTTTGGGCTTCTTTGGATCTGGTAGTTTGAATTCTGGCTTCTTCATCAGACTCCTGAATATTTTAGGTACAGCTTCATCCGTGAAGGAATACACAATTTTATGTCGCTCTAACAGGGATATGCTCTTATCCCCGATTTGAGGTGCTCCTTCTTGAGGTGGCTGCTGACTGGATTGACTATTCTGTTTCTGAGAGGACTGGCGATATTCCTCTGCATATATTTTTATCAGCTGCTTTCCTTTGTTGATGGTTGCCACTACTCCGGATTTCTTTTCGAACACTTTGGCCACCTTAGCCCTTTCATGTGGCTCCATGTGTCATGTGCTTTATTTCTTCTTGAAGACTTTTGGCTTTACTGAGTAGCTTCTAGAAGGATTTGATGGTGAGTCCCTTAAGCATGAAAGCTACTAGCCCATGAATGCTCTTGAGTAAGATTTCAATCGCATGATGTTCCTGTAGCTGAGGTTCACATTTCATGCTAAGGTTTCTCCACCTAAAATATAATCTACTAAGGTTTTGTTAGACTTTTGCTTTTCCATCATGAGCTCTCCGATAGACACATGGTGTTGTGCCCCAATAAATCTTTTTATAAAACTTGTTCCAATTCAAAAAATGTTTTAACTGACTCATTGGGGAAGTCAACATACCAGTCGAAAGCAATTACTGACAAGCTGCTGATGAACTGCTAACTGGGTAGAGCTTCATTGTTTCTCGTATTGCCACAGCTGGCTCGGAAATGATCTATATGTTGTCTGGGATTTCCAGTCCCATCGAATATTTTGAAGCTTGGGGCCAAAAAACCCTTAGGAAAAGGCACGGCATCGAACTCTTCTGGGTAAGGTCTACCCTTAAAAATTGATGCACCACCCTTGGATTGGGCTAAGGCGTGTCGTACTTGTTCAACCATTTGCTTGAACTCCTTCTCTGGCGTGGCACTTGATGGAGAATCTTTCTTCAGTTGCTCATCTTTGTTTGCTGAAGTAGCCTCTCTTATTTCACCCACGATGTGTATTATCTCTGGCTGATTAATCTTTGGAGAAGCCAATTGACGTGCTTGTGATTTCCCCTGAATGGTGGCCATGGCGGTCATAGCCATAGTCATCTCTTCTATTCTTTTCTCTAGTAGACTAACCTGCTCATCCCTTAGGAGAATAACCCTACGCAGCTCATCTACGGTGTTCTCTTCGGTGTGAGGTTGAGCCTCGCGCGCAGATGTGGTGGCTCTAGTTTTGATTACCTGGACATCCATGAAAACCTCCTCCAGATAATCATTGTAATCAAAATCTGCATTGTTACTATCAACGGAAACTCCGTGTTCTCAAACCAACTCAAAAATCTCGATCCTGAGTTTCTCAACTTTTTCCTCAATTATCGATTCCTTGATTGCTTTAAGATGTGGAGGACCCTGATGGACATCCTCTACTTGTTCTTCCATCTCGCTGGCTATTGTCATGATGATATCAGATATCTCAGATCCCTGTTTCATCTCTTCTCCCGCGGGCTCACTGGACTATATCGGTGCGGTGACCTTGAGTACCCATACCTTTTTCTTCTTCGATGATGATGTCTCAGGACGAAGCATCTTAGTAGAAACATCGGTATGTCGAGGGAAATTATGCTCCCCGTAGTGTAGACCAGCTATAGTGTTAATTAAGCATCTTTTCTTCGCCTTTGAGTTTGTAGAAATATCCTCATAACGGGTGATGGGTAAGATCTTCGGACCCAGTCTCGACTTAATCGGTCGACGGCCTGTGGTCCTGGTGGCAGTGTAATCAGTAGTGATCACTACAGTATCAACTCTGTTCCCTAAATGGAACCAAACGAGGATGCGATTAGGTGGCACGCCAGCTATCTTGTGGGACTATTTGGCGGATTTAACACCCTTAGAAATCTCCTTCTTCATGCGAGGAGAAATTGCATCTCCTACTCATTTAAGTAACTCGCTAACCGAACATCCTTCTTTGGTAGCAAGCCTTCTAAAAACTGCACTGATTCGAGTGATAGGAGTGAACTACTTTCCCTCCTCACCGTGTCCGTGAAGTTACGATAATGTGGTAGCGATCCTTCAGATACTCTCATATCCCTCGGTATCTATCAAAGGATGGAATATACTTCTTCGCAAGAGTCGATAAATTTCTAGTAATACTTCTTCAACTTGACGAAGCTCCTCTTCAACGGGTGTCTTCTTAGGAGCCTCGACTTTGATGGCCCTCCGAACATTTCTGTTACGGTTCCTCCTTTGAGTTCGGGTCAGCGGTATAGTCCTTGAACTTGATGTGACTTCAAATACGTGTGGTGGGACAATTAATCCCTCAGTCAGATCCTAAATAATCATCACGTCTTTCCCCTTAGCAAAAGTGGGGCTAGCGTATTTGACAAGTGTCGTGTTGGTAGTAGCTTTAGCCTTCTTGCAGGCATGGAAGTCCTGAAGACAGTTGTCGGCATTATTTTTAGGATGGTTTGGTTGTAGGGTTGCCCGTAAGAAGCTGTCGGTCACCGGAATCAAAATCCCGTCGCCCGCTTCGGAAGGACGTTGAGGTATGAAATCAAACTGGCCTCATATTTTTCGTAGTTTAAAATGAAAGAGCACTGTACCTCAAATCCTATATTCATCCCGAAGGATAAACACAAGAATTTAGGATGAGGCTTGATCAAATAAACTAAGGAAAGTATGACGTCCGTTTGGTCAGCTAAAACCTTTATATTTGCCGACAAGTTCTCCTATTTAAATTAAATGATTAAATAGGGTTTATATTAAGCTGAGTTCAGAAATGCTTCCTATAAGGGCAAGCCCCTATAGTTAATTACATCCTAAATGACCAAAGTAACTTAAGAAGACTCTTGATAAAAATTAGGAAATATTATCTTCAAGTAATCTCAAAGAGTAGGACTCTTCAACGAAATCAGACATAGAGGTGTGAAAGGGGATTGGTTCAAATTTGGAAGGCAGGACTCTTCAACGAAATCGGACATAGAGGTGTGCAAGGGGATTGGTTCAAATTTGGAACATGGTGGGACTCTTCAACGAAATCAGATGTAGAGGTGTGAAAGGGGATTGGTTCAAATTTGGAACATTATTGTAGAATCCAAAAGAGGAACTAGGGGATGTCATGGATCCAGAGGAGAACCTCGATGACTTCCCAAGCTATCCTAATGCTAGGGATGTCATGGATCCAGAGGAGAATCTCAGTGACTTCCCAAGCTATCCTAATGTTTGGCTTCAAGGATGTCATGGATCCAGAGGAGAACCTCGGTGACTTCTCAAGCTATCCTAATGTTTGGCTTCCGTAGAGGTGTGGAAGGGGATTGGTTCAAATTTGGAACATTTTATTGTAGAATCCAAAGGAAGAAGAACTAGGGGTGAATGGGGATTGGTTCAAATTTGGAACATTTTATTGTAGAATCCAAAGGAAGAAGAACTAGGGGATAGGATTGGTTCAAATTTGGAACATTTTATTGTAGAATCCAAAGGAAGAAGAACTAGGGGATGTGGGGATCCAGAGGCGAACCTTGGTGACTTCCCAAGCTATCCTAATGTTTGGCTTTAGTTTTGAGTTCAGAGGAGAACCCTGGTGACTTCCCAAGCTATCCTAATGTTTGGCTTCAGTTTTGAGAAGAAATAGAGGAGAACCTCGGTGACTTCCCAAGCTATCTTAATGTTTGGCTTCAACTTTGAGGAGAAGTAAGAGGAGAACCCTGGTGACTTCCCAAGCTATCATAATGTTTGGCTTCAGTTTTGAGGAGAAATATTTAGGTCTTAAGGAGAACCTCAGTGACTTCCCAAGCTATCATAATGTTTGGCTTCAGTTTTGAGGAGAAATATTCCGGTGACTTCCCCAGCTATCCTAATGTTTGGCTTCAGTTTTGAGGAGAAATATTTAGGTGTTGGAATATTTTATTGTAGAATCCAAAGGAGGAAGAACTAGGGGATGTCATGGATCCAGAGGAGAACCTAGTGACTTCTCAAGCTATCCTAATGTTTGGCTTCAGTTTTGAGGAGAAGTATTTAGGTGTTTCAATTATAGAATCCAAAGGAAGAAGAATTAGGGGATGTCATGGATCCAGAGGAGAACCTCGGTGACTTCTAAAGGAGGAAGAACTAGGGGATGTCATGGATCCAGAGGAGAACCTCGGTGACTTCCCAAGCTGACTAGGGGATGTCATGGATCCAGAGGAGAACTTCGGTAACTTCCCAAGCTATCCTAATGTTTGGCTTCCGTTTTGAGGAGAAATATTTTAAGTGTTTCATCCTGCNTCGAGTTAGGGCTTATATTGTATAGCAAGGCTATGCAAAGGCCTAAAGATAAGGTGAGGATTTTGAGTTAGGGCTTATATTATATAACAGGGCTATACAAAGGCCTAAAGATAAGGTGAGGATTTATGAGTTAGGGCTTATATTGTATAGCAGGGCTATACAAAGGCCTAAAGATAAGGTGAGGATTTATGTGTTAGGGCTTATATTGTATAGCAGGGCTATGCAAAGGCCTAAAGATAAGGTGAGGATTTACGTTTAGGGCTTATATTGTATAGCAGGGCTATGCAAAGGCCTAAAGATAAGGTGAGGATTTACGTTTTAGGGCTTATATTGTATAGCAGGGCTATACAAAGGCCTAAAGATAAGGTGAGGATTTACGTTGCAATAAAAACAACCTCAAAGTCCTATGGCTTTGTTGCTTAAGTTTAAGGAAGGAAGATTGGTTTAGCTAAACCTCGAAGTCCTATGGCTTTGTTGTTTAAGTCTAAGGAAGGAAGATTGGTTTAGCTGCGTTGCATAAGAAAGCAACCTCAAAGTCCTATGGCTTTGTTGTTTAAGTCTAAGGAAGGAAGATTGGTTTAGCTGCAAACAACCTCGAAGTCCTATGGCTTTATTGTTTAAGTCTAAGGAAGGAAGATTGGTTTAGCTGGGGGACCTTGAAGTCCTATGGCTTTGTTGTTTAAGTCTAAGGAAGGAAGATTGGTTTAGCTGGGGAGACTAAGTTTTGCTGTTGAAGATGGTCGTGCTGCCCACCAAGCTAGCTCCAAGCTCTTGTCGCGACGAATTTTGCTGTTGAAGATGGTCATGCTGCCCACCATGGTAGCTCTAAGCTCCTGCTGCGACGAGTTTGAGTTATCTAGTGTGTCAAGTTATAATATCAAATCAGGTGGCCCTATGGTTGAAGTTCTTTAAATTTGATGAGGGCATATTAAATTTGATTAGAGTGACACTGGTTAAAAACCTACGGTTCCTTCATTCTGGTATCACTATTTTCTATTGGATTCACTTAGTCCAAATGAACTTATCAAACAAAACTTAATGAGTTTCGTAATTTCATTTAAACCATGGGAAACCTCGTTAGCAACCGTAGGTCACCTCCTCCGAGGGATTCCCGGTCATCCGATAGAGACATCTTAATTTAATTGAAGTTGTGGTTTTGTGTGATGTTTGTGATTAATTTAGTTGTTTTATATTTTGAATGTTGTGGCGGTGAATTTTATCTTGGTTGATTTTTAATTTTTGTTTTGGGTTATGGTTATGGTTAACATGCAAGTTTATGTAGGTAAACGCAAACATGAAACATGTAAGGAAATTACAGAAGAAAGACGGTGCTATAAATTGTAAAAGCATACCTGACGAGTCTTCTCGTTCCACCACCTGAAACTTAAAATGCATGTTAAGGCAGTTTATGAAGAGCAGGAAAGGTAAAATTTTGGTAATTTTCCTAACCCTATGTCATATATTGTTGAGTCCTTAAAAGTTCAAAAGGTAAAATTTTGTTAATTTTCCTAACCCTATGTCATATCTTGTTGAGTCCTTAAAAGTTTAATTAAGGATGATTTCATTGAGTGAAGAATATTAAGTTTTAATAGGTCTCTGAGGTATCCAACATATTAAGAGGGGGAAGCAGGTCCATGCCTCTCTCTCATTAACTAGTGAAAGCCTCGAGTCCATTTAAACTCATTATGTTGCTTAATGGTTCATCCTGTAAATACCCTTAGTTAGTGAACATTGATGTATCAATTATCCCTAAGAAAGGGGTAATTATCATTTGTCATTCAATTTTCTCACCAACTAGTGAAATGTCTCGAGTCCATTTAAACTCATTATGTTGCTTAATGGTTCATCCTGTAAATACCCTTATTACTTACTGATGTCTCAATTATCCCTAAGAATTGGGTAATTATCACTTGTGATTCAATTTAAGAATTATGTTTTGATGTCCCAATTACCCCTAAGAATAGGGTAATTATCATTTATCATTTAATTTAAGAATTATGTGGGTGAATACCCTTAAAGGGGCAAGTTAGTGTAATTTGAACACTTAGCCAAATTTTAATCATAATTGGGTTTAGTGGTGTTTCAAGGATATTTGATATAATTATGTTTATTTCTCTAATCCTTTTTTTAGTCAATTTTGATTTAGCTTAAGTCACCACTAAGCATTTAAGGCCTAAGTGAGTGTCTTAATTAATTTTGAAAAGGGTTAAACTCTAGGTGTTCATGATTCATGATTTGGATTTATTTAAAAATCAAAATAGGGGTATTAAATTGAGTAGTTTTTTACTTCAAAATTCATATCCCTATGTCCAGGATCATTTAATCTTAATAAACTTCTAAACTTTAATAATTTAGAAATTTATTAATCTTAATTGAGAAAGGGAGATTGATTTCTACAAATTAACCCCTTTGTATTTCAAACATCAAATAAATTGATTAAGATTAGAGGTTACCCATTTTCCCTCCTTGAATTAAGCCTACATGTTAATTAAGGCAAAATTTCCAAAATAACACATTTGCCCCTAAGGCTCTATCATTTCATAATTTGCCAAATTCAATTCAAATGACTTTGAAATTTTTATCCTACCTCATTCATGGGTAAATTGAGACATCAGAGGAGAAAATGTGATTTTTCAAAATTTAATTTAATTTATATAATTATTTTAATGCAAGAATAGGATTTTTCAAAGAAAATTCCTAACTTGACCAAGGTAAATTATAATCCATTGAAATGTTTACTGGAGGTATACCTCAACCAGAGAAGCCTTTGGACCAAATTTCATAATTTTTTAAATTCTCTGTGATTTATTAGAATTATTTTAAATTCTGGGATATTTAATAATAATAAAATATTTAAGGTGGTGAAAATTAAGTTTTATATTTTTTAAAAATCTCCCTAAGGTTAGAAAACTCAGAGGAGAAAATTTTTTATTTTTTTGATTTTTTCTTGATTTATCGGAATTATTTTAGTGAAAACTCATTTTTAGCCTTTTTAAAAAATTATTTTTAAGCTTTGAAAATAAATATCTTCTAAGAAAATTAGGAAAAATATTATGATTGTTCCTAAGTGATTATGAAATAATTTAGAACATTTCCATGAGTTTTATTATTTGTATGATTTTTATGAATTTTTAATTATTTAAATACTTAAAATAGGCCAAAAATTAAGTTTTTATACTTTAAAATATTATTTTATTTTTATAAAATATTCCTGATCACAGAGAACTCAAAAAACTAAGTTTCATAATTTTGTTTATTTTTATAAAATATCCCTGATCACAGAGAACTCAAAAAACTAAGTTTCATAATTTTTTTCATTTTTTTAAAAAAAATACCCCTGATCACAGAGAACTAAAAAAACTAAGTTTCATAATTTTTTGAGTTATATTTTATTTTTAAAAATCATTTAATTGTTAAGAGTGGTATTTATCTTTAAAAATCATATTAAGTTATTAAATGAACTTAAAATATTTTGAAACTGAGTTCTCTGGATCATAAATCACAATGAAGATCAAAAATCAAGTCATTTAAATATTTATATTTATCCAAACTTAATTATCTTAATGATTTAATGTTTGTAAAATTTAAGGACATTTTAAATGACTTGACCCATGAAATTTCAATGGTTTCTCTAGTCATGGTGGACCTTTCAAAATTTTCTTAGGATTTTATAATCAATATTATAATTTCCTTGATTATTTCAAGGAAATAATGTAAAAAAAACTTGAAAAATATGGATCTCTATGTAGGAACCTCCTCTGACTTTGGTAAAGTTAGAGAATATTTCCCCTTACATAGGCTACAATATGTCCAAATTTCAACCCAAGGTCATGTGTCAATATGCATGGAGAATCAAATAATTCTAAATAGTATTTAATTAATTAAAAATAAAATATGCACCAAATAGACCTGAAAATTATTCCACATTATTTTCCTCTAGTCACTGAATAAGAGGGTATTTTTATTTTATTTTTGTGATTTTTTTACACAAAGTTATGTATTTTCCAAGTTAATAGTACTTAAATAAATAGGAAAAAAGCCCTATTTATCTATTTAAATAGTGCGTGCTGACTAAATCCTAGGCAGCTACGAAGGCAAGCGTGGCGCGCTCTGGTTGGACGCCACCGTCCACGTAGCTGCTGACTCGGCCCGCTGTTTATGTCCTGAAGAGCTGTCCCGCTCGATCTTCTTCGTCCATTTGATACACGCTTGATCGAATGGCTCCCCGTCATCGTCCCCGATGGAATGATCCCATGCCCGTCCACACTAAAACCTTAAGATCTCGATCAAGACTCAACCAAATCACTTCGGGTTTGATCCTATGCACTCGTCTAAGTCAGACGAACACATCCATACTCTTAAGATGCCATGAAATCAAGCTTAAGTAAATGGGGAATCAAAATTAGCTCAGGAGGAGGAGGAGTTTTACACCTTTGCTCTGAGGAGGTAGGCTTTGATCAGAGGTGGTCGGCACGTTCGTTGGGGTCCAAGGAGGCTAGGGATTGAGTCCCTGGTCTTGGTGTAAGGCCTAAGTATGAATTTGATCATGACCGGATTTGGGTGTTGGTCTAGAGCTATGGTAAAGGCTCTGTGGAAGGGGGATTTGATGGGTCTTTGGCTTCTTTCACTCTTGTGAAGGTGTGGCCACAAGTAATTCAAGTTTGGTGGAGTGTGGAGGTGTATTGGGCTCTGTCCTTGTTTTCGATAGGGTTTTGAGCTCAAAAGTTGGGCTCCGGCAATGAGAATGGATGAGGAAAAATGGTTGGAATGCAATGAGTGGATCTTAGGGAAGCTCTATGTAAAGTTGGAGAGACCTCTCTAAGGAAATTTCAGCACACCTCCCATGGTCGTGGGAGGTAATTTTTTATAAAAATGGCCATGGGGTGGCTCTCAGGGCATAAGCTTGGGTGCATTATGGTGCTTAGGTGGAGGGCAGAGGAGCTCCATAGTTTGATTTGGATGAGCTGGCCTCTAGGTTTGATTTGGGTGAGGTGCCATGGGAGTGGCTCTCAGTTTTGGGCTTTTTCGGCCATTAGGCTGGCCGACCGGCCAAGGGGAGGTGGCTAGGAGCTCAGGGAACCCAGAGGAATCCATCACAGCAATTTAATGCAATATGTGTTTGGATTTGGCAAAGATATCTTAAGCATGTGCATTTTTGGAAATAAGATCCCTAAATTTGGATTTGGCAAAGATATCTTAAGCATGTGCACTTTTGGAAATAAGATCCCTTAATTTGGGGGACCTTTGGGGATTTGGCAAAGATACCTTAAGCATGTGCATTTTTGGAAATAAGATCCCTTAATTTGGGTGCCGGCTGTCCAGGGGTAGGTGGCTAGGAGCTCAGGGAACCCAGAGGAATCCATCACAACAATTTAATGCAAATGTGCTTGAATTTTGACTAAGATATCTTAAGCATGTGCATTTTTGAAAATAAGATCCCTTTAATTTGGGGGAACTTTGGTCCATGGCTTGGTTTAGGTGGTTTCATTGACTTTGGACTAGTCACTAAGTCCAACTAATGGTTGTGGTGGAGTTAATTTGATGGCCTTAGGGTGGTTAGGTCACATTTAGTGTATGGGTCCAAGTGGGTGAAAATAACCAAAACTTGGGTTTGGGCTAGGTTAGACATGTTAATTGGCCCAAATAATAGTTTCATTTGGTGTATATGATCACAAGGAACAACTTTGGTTAAGGATGAAAGTAGTTTTGAGCTCGATTGGAGGGTCAATTTGAGAGAATTTTGAACTTTAATCAATTTGGTCATGTTGGGCTAGGCTAGGGCTCTAGCTTGGGTTAGCCTAGGGCTAAGTCCAAATTGATTATTGTAAATGGTCAATAGGGACCCCTAAGCTCGGTTAGCCTTGGGCTAAGTCCAAATTGATTGTTGTAAATGGTCAATAGGGACCTCATGAGGAGCAGTGTTAAACATAAATTGGATGCCAATTTGGAGGTTAAGGCAATGAATTGGGTAAAATTTTAGGACTTAGCCAATTTGGGGCAAAATTTGGGAATTTTGGATTTAGACTAAAATCAAATGGATTTAGGGCTTCACCAAAGTCAATTGATGGTTGATTTTGATGTATAGGAATGTTATCAGGATTTTTCAACATCAATTGGGGCCAATTGACTAGGCTATGGGTTCAATTTGGTGAGATTAAGTCATATGGTCAAAATTGGGGTTTTGGCCCAAATCAAAATTGGGCTCAAATAATTGACCAATTGAGCTTGTATTTGGTTTAGTTTTGTCATATCAAAATTGATTTTGAGTTTAGGATTGGAATTTGGGTCAATTGAGATCAAATTGGTGGACACTTGAGATGGATTTGGGGAAATTTGAGTCTTTAAATGGTAATTTGAGGTTTTTGGTTAAAGATGGTCAAATTGGCCAAATTGGGTTATGTGGTAGCTGAGAGAAATGGAATTAGGATTATTTGGGATTTATTGGGATTTTCTGGTAATTTTTGGAATTTTTAGCCGAAGAGGGGTCTTTTGGTAATTTGGGGGTGTTTTAGGGGCAAAAGGCTAAGATGGGTATTTTTGTAGAGTTGAGGTACCAATAATCACCAATAATCCATGGACCAAAGGAAACCCCATTTTGGGTCCTCTACATAGTGGTCTTAGCTAAACACATTGCCCTAGGGCTAGTAGATTTAGGGGACCATCTACATGAGTATCCCAAAAGATCAAAGAATCTAGGTTAGAAATTTGAGCTCAGGGTTGTGAGTGATTGTGAGTGCAGATGAGTGTAGTGATCTTTAGCTCCAACCCAACACCCAAGGTCAACCCTAAGGTCCAGCAATCCTAGGGGTGACTCATCCCGAGTTTCCCCCACAGTGACCCCACCTACTAAGTACATAGAGGTTGGGAGCAATATGTGGAACTCTAGGTTGAGTAAAGAAGAGGGTAGATATTCTAATGGTGAGGGTTCCAAGTCTAGTTTTCTAGGAATAGTCAACAGGAAAAGTACTATGGCTAGACGTTAGGCTACTAAAGAGAAAAAAAACTAAACCTCAACCAAAAATGTGGTCAACAACAGTTCAGATTGAATTTTGCAGACGACTCTTGTATCTCTGGAGCGGCAATCTTCATTACCACGAATGGAGCTTTCTCAAGGATGACCTCGATATCTTCAATTTTGATTCCAAATTTGATGGTAGGAGCGAGATTACGGGCTTCATGGTTTGTTGGCAAGTTGTAGGAAAAGGTTAGCATTGGGTAGGCCATTGTTGTAGGCTTGAAAATAGAAAGTTTCAGGGTTAGGTATATGGCCAAACCCCTCGTAATTTTTTAGTGCAAGCAGTAAAAGTAGAGGTCGATCTGTAGACCGGGTGGGTCTTAAATTATGGGTATTTTAAAATCTTGTTTAATAAAAATTAAGAGGTGTAAAACATTTAACTAGTGTAAGAAAATTTCAAAGTGCGCGCAGCAAAACACAATTTGGTTTAATTTGCGGAATAGCAAATCAAATTTGGAAGGGAGATGTAAAGTATTTTAGGACCCAACACGGGACCTACTTAGTGGCAAAAAATTCCCAGATGGAATTAGTCCACCGACACACCTATTAGGGGTCCAACCCAACATGAAAGTTTAAGGATTCTTTAATGGCCTTTTGAACCCCTCTGTTCGAAGATAGTTGAACAGCTAGTTCTGAAGTCGAAGGAGTTACCTGTACTTTCTCAAGACAGAAATGGGTAATGTATGCCAATGGAAGAAGGGTAATTTGTTCTAAGAGGGACATGGACATATTGCCGATGTGTGAAAATAATATTTCTTGATTTGGATGGAGAGAAAAGCTTGTCCCCAGCGGAGTCGCCAGAAGCTATCGGCGCTATTTTTGGTTAGAGTTTTGCCCGTAAGAAGCTGTCGGTCACCGAAATTGAAATCCCGTCGCCCGCTTCAGAAGGAAGTTTTAATTTACATATATATATTTAGTTTAAGAAAAATATGAAATCAAACTAAACCAATATTTTTCATAGTTTAAATGAAAGAGTACTTGTCGGTGTTATCTCAGGTTGGTTTGTGGCTAGTTGCCCGTAAGAAGTTGTCGGTCGCTGGAATTGAAATCTCATCGCCCGCATCGGAAGGACGTTGAAGTATGCCATCAAACTGACCACATATTTTTCATAGTTTAAAATGAAAGAGCACTATACCTCAAATTTTGTATCTATCCCAAAGGATAAACACAAAACTTAAGGATGAGACTCAATCAAATTAACTAAGTAAAGTATGACGTCTCTCTGGTCTGTGAAACCTTTTGTATTTGCCAACAAATTCCCCTATTTAACGTAAGGATTAAATAGGGTTTATATTAAGTTGGGTTCATACATGCTTCCTATAAAGGCAAGCCCCTATAGTTAATTACATCTTAAATGACCAAAGCCACCTAAAAAGACTCTCGATAGGGTAAGCCCCTATAGTTAATTACATCTTAAATGACCAAAGTCACCTAAGAAAACTCTCGATAAAATGAGAAATATTATCTTCAAGGAATTTCAAAGGGTAGGACTCTTCAACGAAATCGGACGTAGAGTAGAAATATTATCTTCAAGGAATTTCAAAGGGTAAGACTCTTCAACAAAATCGGACGTAGAGGTGGAAAGATTATCTTCAAGGAATTTCAAAGGGTAGGACTCTTTAACGAAATCAGACGTAGAGGTGTGAATATTATCTTCAAGGAGTTTCAAAGGGGAGGACTTTTCAATGAGATCAGATGTAGAGGTGTGAAAGAGAATTTCAAAGGGTAGGACTCTTCAACGAAATCGGACGTAGATGTGTGAAAGGGGACTAGTTCAAATTTGGAACATTTTTATTGTAGAATAAAAATTTCAAATGGTAGGACTCTTCAATGAAATCAGACGTAGAGGTGTGAAAGGGGATTGGCTCAAATTTTGAACATCTTATTGTGGAATCCAAAGGAGGAAGAACTAAGGGATGTCATGACTCCAGAGGAGAACCTCGTTGACTTCCTAAGCTACCTAATGTTTGGCTTCAGTTTTGAGGAGAAATATTTACGCGTTTCATCCTGTCAATTTTATTAGTTAGGGCTTACATTCATGTGAAATGATCACATAAATAGCCTGGAAGATGTGACGATTTAGGTCATGACAAACGATAACCTTGGAATCTTAAGACGAGTTAGGGCTTATATTGTATAGCAGAGCTATGCAAAGGCCTAAAGATAAGGTATGGATTTACGTTACATAAGAAAGTAACCTCGAAGTCATATGGCTTTGTTTTTTAAGTATAAGGAATGAAGATTAATTTAGTTGGGGAAGACAGGTTTTGCTGTTAAACTTGGCCATGCTGCCCACCATGCTAGATCCAAGCTCCTACCGCGACGAGTTTGAGTTATCTGGTGCGTTGAGTTATAATGTCAAATCAGGTGGCTCTATGGTTAAAGTTTTTTATATTTTATGAGGACATAATAAAGTTGATTAGAGCAACACGGGTTAGGATCCTACGGTTCCCTCATTCCGGCACCACTATTTTCTATTGGATTCACTTAGTCAACTAAACTCAACTTATTTCAGACCGTGGAAAACCTCGTTAGCATCGTAGGTTACCTCCTCCGAGGGGTTCCCGATCTTCCAATAGAGACCTTTTAATTTAGTTGAAGTGTAGGTTACCTCCTCTGAGGGATTCCCGATCATCCGATAGAGACGTCTTAATTTGGTTGAAGTACTAAACTCAACTTAATGAGTTCCATAATTTCATGGATTCACTTAGTCCAAATGAATTTACTAAACTCAACTTAATGAGTTCCATACTTTCATTTAGCAAATGAACTTACGAAACTCAACTTAATGAGTTCCATAATTTCATTTAGACCGTGGGAAGCCTCGTTAGCAACCGTTGTCACCTACTCCGAGGGATTCCTGATTGTCCGAGAGAGACGTCTTAATCTAGTTGAAATTGTAGTTTTTGTGTGATGTTTGTGATTAAATTTTGAGTTATTTTATATTTTGAATGTTGTTGCGGTGAATTTTATCTTGGTTGATTTTAGTTTTGGTTTTGGTTTTGGTTTTCATGCGAGTTTATGTTGTTTTCATACAGGTAGGTAAATGTAAGTATGAAAAGATATAACGTAAGCATAAAGCATGTAAGGAAAAAGGCACAAAAAGATGGTACTATAAACTGTAAAAGCGTACCTGGTGAGTTTTCTGGTTCCACCACCTAAAACTTAAAAAAGCATGTGAGGGCATTTATGAAGAGCAGGAAAAGTAAAGTTCTGGTGGTTTTCCTAACTCTATGGTGAGTCCTTAAGAGTTTAATTAAGGATGAGTTCATTGAGCAAAGTATATTAAGTTTAGTAGACCTCTAAGGTATCCAACAAGTTAAGAGGAGGAAGCAGGTCCATGCCTCCCTCTCACCAACTGGTGAACAGACTCGAGTCCATTTAAACTTATTATGTTGCTTAGTGGTTCATCCTATGAATACTTCTAACGCTCAGTGAACATTGATGTTTTAATTATCCTTAATAAAGGGGTATCTATCATATATCATTTAATTTGAAAATTATGTAAGTGAACTTTCTTAAAGGGCAAGTTGGTGTAACCTGAACACTTAGCCAATTTTTAATTTAGGATTAGTGGTGTTTCAAGAATGCTTGATTATGTTATGTTTATTTCTCTAATCATCATTTAGTCAATTTTGATTTAGCCTAAGTCATCACTAAGCCCTTAAAACCTAGGTGAGTATCTTAATTAGTTTTGAAAAGGTTTAAGCTTTAAGTGGTCATGATTCATAATTTGATTTTTTATTTGAAAATTAAAATAGGGGTATTAAATCGATTAATTATTGACTTCAAAAGTCATACCCCTAAGTCCTGGATCATTTAATTTTAATAAACTTCCAAATTTTAATAATTTAGAAATTTATTAACTTATCTTTTCCAATAGAGAGAGTGAGGTTGGTTTCTACCAATTAACCCATTGTGTTTCAATCACCAAATAAATTGATTAAGATCAGAGGTTACCCATTTCCCTCCTTGAATTAAGCCTAAAAGTTAATTAAGGCTAAATTTCCAAAATTACACATTTGCCCCTACTCTTTGACTTAAGCCTAAATGTTAATTAAGGCAAGATTTCCAAAATTACACATTTGCCCCTAAGCCTTGAATTAATCCTAAATGTTAATTAAGGCAAAATTTCCAAAATTACACATTTGCCCCTAAGGCTCTTTATCACTTCATAATTAGTAAAATTAAATTCAAATGACTTTGAAATTTTTATCCTACCTCATTCATGGGTCAATTAAGATCCTCCTTGAATTAAGCCTAAATGTTAATTAAGACTAAATTTCCAAAATTACACATTT
Source organism: Phalaenopsis hybrid cultivar (assembly GCA_002079205.1). Lineage (NCBI taxonomy): Eukaryota > Viridiplantae > Streptophyta > Magnoliopsida > Asparagales > Orchidaceae > Phalaenopsis > Phalaenopsis hybrid cultivar. The sequence goes on from JXCR01018038.1 coordinate 66,468, forward strand.
GCCCTTAAGGCTCTAACACTTCATAATTTATCAAATTTAATCTAAATGATATTGAAATTTTTACCCCACCTCATTCATGGGTCAATTAAGACATCAGAAGAGAAAATGTGATTTTTCAAAATTTACTTTATTTTATATAATTATTTTCATGCAAAAGTAGGATTTTTCAAAGAAAATTTCTAACTTGACCAAGGTAAATTCTAATCTCTTGAAATTTTTGCTGGAGGTAGACCTATACCAGAGAAGCATTTGGATCAAATTTCATAATATTTTGAATTCTTCGTGTTTTATTAGAATTATTTTAAGGTCTGAGATATTTAATAAAAATAAAATATTTTAAATTGTAAGCAATAATTTTTCTCTTTTTGAAAAATATCCCTAAGGTCAGAGAACTCAGAGGACCAAATGATTTATTGGAATTATTTTAGTGAAAACTCATTTTTTAGCTTTTAAAAATTATTTTTAAGTTTTAAAAGTCAATATATTTATTTAGAAAATCAGGAAAAATATTCTAATTATTCCTAAGTGATTTGGAAGCAATTTAGAACATTTCCATGAGTTTTATTATTTTAGTGATTTTTATGAATTTTTAATTATTTAAAGTAGGTTAAAAATCAAGTTTTTATTATAAATATTATTTTATTTTTATAAAAAATCCCCGATCACAGAGAACTCAAAAAACTAAGTTTCATAATTTTTTTAGTTATATTTTGATTTTTAAAAATCATTTTAATGTCAAATGTGGTAGTTATCTTTAAAAATCAATTAGAGTTATCAAATGAACTCAACATATTTTGAACTTTTTATGATGAGTTCCCTGGATCATAAACCACTGTGGAGATCAAAAATCAAATCATTTAAATGTTTGTATTTTTCAAAATTAATTATTTTAGTGATTTAATGTTTGTAAAATTTATGGGCATTTTAAATGGCTTGACCCATGAATTTAAATCATGGTGGACCTTGCTAAATTTTTTTAGAATTTTCTAATCAATATGATAATTTTCATTATTATTTTAAAGAAATAATGTGGAATAACTTGAAAAATATAGATCTCTATATAAAGACCTCCTCAAACTTTGGAAAAGTCAGAGGATGTTTCCCTTGACAGAGGGTACAACATGCCAAAATTTGAAGCCAAGGTGACGTGTTAATATGCATAGAGAATCAAATAATTCAAAGTAGTCTTTAACTAATTATAACTATTTTATGAATAAAATGGACTTAAAATTTATGCCAAATTATTTTCCTCCGTTCACTGAGCAAGAGGGTATTTTTATTTTATTTTTGTGATTTTTCTACACAAAGTTATGGATTTTATAAGTTTGGGGGTATTTAAATAAATAGAAGAAGCCATATTTATCTATTTAAACTACGCGTGCCACCTCAACCTACGACGGCTCCGAAGGCATAAAGTTAAGGGTATTTAAATAAATAGGAAAAAGCCCTATTTATCTATTTAAACAGCGCGTGCAAGGGTATTTAAATAATTTAAAAAGCCCTATTTATCTATTTAAACAGCGTGTGTTGACTAGATCCTAGGCAGCTCCGAAGGCATGCGAAAAGCCCTATTTATCTATTTAAACCGCGCACCTCATCCTTTGACTGCTCCGAAGACATGCGTGATGCTCTGTGGTTGGACGCCGCCGTCCACGTAGCTTGATGATTCGGCCCGCTGTTTATGTTCCAAAGCGCTGTCCGGCTCGATCTTGGCCATCCATGTGATACACGCGCTATCGGACGGCTCCCCGTCATCGTCCACGATAGAATGATCTCGTGACCATCCACACTAAAACCTTAAGATCTCAGTCTAAACTCAACAAAATCACTTTGGGTTTGATCGTATGGACTCGTCTAAGTGAGACAAACACATCCATACGATTAATGTACCATGAAATCAAGCCTAAGTAGATGGAAAATCAAAATAAGCTCGAGAGGAGGAGAAGTTTTATACCTTTGCTCTGAGAAGGGAGGCTTCAATCANTGAAATAGGATCTCTTAATTTGGGGGACCTTTAGTCCATGGCTTGATTTAGGTGGTTTCATGGTGTTTGGGTTGGTCACTAAGTCCAACTAATGGCTGTGGTGGAATTAATTTGGTGACTTTAGGGTGGTTAGGTCACATTTAGTGCATGGGTCCAAGTGGGCGCAAATATCTAAAACATGGATTTGGGCTAGTCTAGCCATGTCAATTAGCCTACATAAATATTTCATTTGGTGTACATGATCCTAAGGAACAACTTTGGTGAAGGATGTTGAGGGAATTTTGAACTTTAATCAATTTTTTCATGTTGGGCTAGGCTTGAGCCTAGCTTGGGTTATCCTTGTGCTAAGTTCAAATTGATTGTTGTAAATGTTCCATAGGGACCTCATTAAGAGTTTTTGACATGAATTGGATGCCATTTCGGAGGTTAAGGCAATCAATTGGGTGAAATTTGGGGACTTAGCCAATTTGGGGCTAAATTTGGGAATTTTGGATTTAGGCCAAAATCAAATGGATATGAGGCTTCACCAAAGGCAATTGATGGTTGATTTTGGTGTATAAGAATTTTATCATGATTTTTCAACATTAATTGGGGCCAATTCACTAGGCTATGGGTTCAATTTGGTGAGATTAGGTCATGTGGTCAAAATTAGGGTTTTAACTTAACTTAAAATTGGGCTCAAATCATGGACCAATTGAGCTTGAATTTGGTTTAATTTGATCATATTGAAAGTGAATATAAGTTTAGGATTGCAATTGAGGTCAAATTGAGGTCATATTGATGGACATTTGAATTGGGTTTGCGGAAATTTGGGTCTTTAAAGGCAAATTTTGGGATTTTTGATAAAGATGGTCAAATTGGCCAAATTGGGTCATGTGGTAGTTGAGAGAAATGAAATTGGGAATATTTGGGATTTATTTTTCTGGGAATTTTTGCAATTTTTGGGATTTTGAGCCATGGAGGGGTATTTTGGTAATTTAGGGTTGTTTTAGGGGTGAAAGGCCAAGATGGGTATTTTGGTAGAGTTGAGGTACCAATTATCACCAACAAGCCATGGACCAATGGAAACCCCGTTTTGGGTCCTCTACATAGTGGTCTTAGCTAAACCATAGCCCTAGGGCTAGTAGGTTTAGGGGACCATCTACATGAGTATCCCAAAAGATCAAGGGCTCTAGGCTAGGAATTTGAGTTCAGGGTTGTGAGTGAATTTGGGTGTATATAAGTGTAGTGACTGTAGTGAATGTCTTAGCTCCAGACCAACACCGAGGGTTAACCTTAAGGTCCAGCAATCCTAAGGGTGACTCATCTTGAGTTTCGCCCACAGTGACCCCACCTACAAAGTATTTAGAGGTTGAGACCAACTTGTGAAACTTCAAGTTGAGTAGAGGAGAGGGTAGAATTTCTAATGGTGAGGGTTCCATGTCTAGTTTACTAGGAATAGTCAACAGGAAAAGTCCTATGGCTAGACCCTAGGCTACTAAAGAGGAAAATCTAAACCTCAACAAAAAATGAAGTCAACACCACTATACCTCAAATCCTACATCTAACCCGAAGGATAAACACAAGACTTGAGGATGAGACTCGATCAAATAAACTAAGGAATATATGACGTTTATTTGGTTTGCAAAACCTTTATATTTTCCAACAAGTTCCTCTATTTAATATAAAGAATAAGATAGGGATTATATTAAGTTGGGCTTATACATGCCTCCTATAAGGGCAAGACCCTATAGTTAATTACATCTTAAATGACCAATGTCACCTAAGAAAACTCTTGATAAAAATCAGGAAACATTGTCGTCAAGGAGTTTCAAAGGGTGGGACTTTTCAATGAGATTGGACGTAGAGGTTTGAAGGGGGATCAGTTCAAATTTAGACCATTTTATTGTAGAATCCAAAGGAAGAAAAACTAAGGGTTGTCATGGATTCAGAGGAGAATCCCTGTGACTTCCCAAGCTATCTTAATCCTTGGCTTTGATTTTGAGGAGAAAAAATTAAGTATTTCATCCAAATAATTTTATTAGTTAGGGCTTACATTCGTGTGAAACGATCACACCAATAGCCTGGAAGATGTGAGGATTTAGGTCATGACAGACAACAACCTCAGAATCCTAAGATGAGTTAGAGCTGATATTGTATAGCATGGTTATACAAAGGCCTAAAGATAAGGTGAGGATTTACATTGCATAAGCAAGAAACCTTGAAGTCTTATGGCTTTGTTGTTTTTATCTAAAGAAGGAAGATTAGTTTAGCTAGGGAAGACATGTTTTTCTATCAAAGATGGCCGTGTTGCCCACCATGCTAGCTCCAAGCTCCTCGCCGTGATGAGTTTGAGTTTTCTAGCGTGTTAAGTCATAATGTCAAATCAGGTGGCATTATGGTTGAAGTTCTTTAAATTTTATAGGGGCATATTAAAGTTGATTAGAGCGACACCAGTTAGGATCCTACGGTTCCGTCGTTCCGGAAGCACTATTTTCTATTAGATTCACTTAATCCAAATGAACCTACTAAACTCAACTTAATGAGTTTCATAACTTCATTTAGACTATGGGAAGCCTCATTAGCAACCGTAGGTTACCTCCTCCGAGGAATTCCCAATCATCCGATAAAGACCTCTTAATTTAGTTGTAGTTGTAGTTTTGTGTGATGTTTGTGATTAAATTTTTTGTTGTTTTATATTTTGAATGTTGTGACGGTGAATTTTATCTTGGTTGATTGTAGTTTTAGTTTTGGTTTTGGTTTTGTGGATATCCTGATAGTTTTATTTTTCATGCAAGGTGGCGTCGTTGTTTAGCATGCAAATTTGTAGGTATAAAAGTACAGTATGAAAGTACAAGAAAGGCAACACTGAAAACTGTAAAAGCATAGCTAGCTAGTCTTCTCGTTCCACCACCTGAAACTTGAAATGCATATTAAGGCAATTTATATGAAACAAGAAAGTAAAATCTTAATGACCTATCTAACCCTAGGTCATACCTGGGTGGGTCCTTAGGAGTTTAGTTAGGGTTGATGTTGCCAAGAAAAACATATTAAGTTGAGTAGATCTTCGAGGTATCCAACAGATCTAGAGAAAGACGCAGGTCCGTGCTACTCTCTCGCTGCCTGGTGGAAAATCCTAAGTTCTATTAAACTTATTATGTTGCTTAATAAGTCATCCTGTAAATACCCTTAATGCTCAGTGAACATTGATGTCCAATTATCCCATAAGAATAGTAATTATCATCTGTAATTTAATTTTTAGGATTATGTGGGTGAAGACCCTTAAAGAGGCAGGTTAGTGTAATTGGAACACTTAGCCAAATTTTAACCTTAATTGGGCTTGTAGTAATTGAAAGATGTTTTATTTTTCAATGGTATTTACTTTTCTAATCCTCATTTAAATGAAACTTAACTTAGCTTAACTCGCTACTAAGCCCAACTCGCTACTAAGCCCTTAAGACCTAGTGAGTGTCTTAATTAGATTTGAAAAGGTTAAGCTTTAGGTGATCATGATTCATGTTTTGAATCTTATTTCAACATAAAAATATAGGTATTAAATTGATGAGTTATTAACACCCAAAATCATACCCTTAAGTCCTAGGTTCATTTTATTTTAATGAACTCCAAAATTTTAGTAATTTAAAAACTTATTAACTTATTTAAGAAACTGAGATTGGTGTCTACCAATTAACCCATTGTGTTTCAAACATCAAATAAATTGATTAAGATCAAGGGTTACCCATTTCGCTCCTTAAATTATGCCTAAATTTTAATTAAGGCTAATTTTCCAAAATTACACATTTGCCTCTAAGGCTCTATCGCTTCATAATTTCTCAAATTCAATTCAAATGACTGTAGAGTCTTTATTCTACCTCATTCAGGGGTCAATCAAGACATGAGAGGAGAAAATGTGATTTTTCAAAATTTGTTTAATTTATATAATTATTCTCATGTAAAAATAGGATTTTTCAAAGAAAATTCCTAATTTGACCAATGTAAATCCTAATCCCTTAAAATTTTTATTGCAGATAACTTTAGAATATAGAAGTCTTTGGACCAAATTTCATGATTTTTGAGTTTTATTTGAACTTTAAGAATTATTTTAAGTTTTGGGGTATTTATTAAAAATAAAATATTTTAAATGGAGAAAATAAAGTTTTATATTTTATATTTTTCTAAATTTTATTTTATTTGATTGAAAAGTCTCTATAAAGTCAGAGAACTCAGAGGAGAATATTTTATATTTTTCTAAATTTTATTTGATTTATTGGAATTATTTTAGTGGAAATCCTTTTTTTAGCCTTTAAAAATTATTTTAAGCTTTAAAATTCAATATCTTTATTTAGAAAAATAGAAAAAATATTATAATTGTTCCTAAGTGCTTTGGAAGCAATTTAGAACAGTTTCATGAGTTTTATCATTTTTGTGATTTTTAGGGATTTTTAATTATTTAAATATTTAAAATTGGTTAAAAATAAAGTTTTTATTCTAAATATTATTTTATTTTCAAAAAATACCCCTCATCACATAGAACTCAAAAAAACTAAATTTCTTAATTTTTTGAGTTGTATTTTGATTTTTAAAAATCATTTAAATGCCAAAAGTAATGTTATCTTTAAAAATCAACCTAGTTATCAAATGAACTCAAAATATTTTGAAATTTTTATGGAGAGTTCTCTGGATCATGAACCACAATGGAGATAAAAAATCAAGTCATTTAAATGTTTGTATTTTTGAAAGTTTATTATCTTAATAATTTAGGGTTTGTAAAAATTAAGTACATTTTAAAGACTTGACCCATAAAATTATTTCCAAAGGCTTCTCTGGTCATGGTGGATCTTCCAAAATTTTCTTGGAATTTTCTAGCTAACATGCCAATTTTCATGATTATTTAAAGGAAATAATGTGCCAAAACTTGAAAAATATGGATCTCTATCTAGTAACCTCCTCTAAATTTAAAAAAAATTAGGGAATGTTTCCATTGATAGAGGCTACAACATGCCAAAATTTCAAGCCAAGGTGATGTGTCAATATGCATGGAGAATTAAATGATTCAAAATAGTGTTTAATTAAATAAAAATAAAATATGCATCAAATGGACCTGAAATTTATTACACATTGTTCTCCTCTATTCACTGAGCAAAAGAGTATTTTTATTTTATTTTTGTGATTTTTCTACACAAAGATAGAATCTTCTAAGTTAGGGGTATTTAAATACATAGGAAAAAGCCCTATTTATCTATTTAAACCACGCGTGCCACCTCAACCTACAACGACACTGAAGCTCCACACGGCGCGCTCCCATTTTACATTATCATCAACCTCAGTGCTGACTCGGCCAATTGTTTATGTCTCGAAGTGCTATCTCGCTCGATCTCCTCCGTCTATTTGATACACGCTTGATCAAATAGCTCCCCTTCATCGTCACCGATAGAATGATCCCGTGACCGTCCACATTAAAACCTTAAGAACTCAGCCTAGACTCAACCAAGTCACTTCGAGTTTGATCCTATGGACTCATCTAAGTGAGACGAACACATCCATACAGTAATCAAGCAATCAAATTAACTCTAAGCAAATGGAGAATTAAAATAGGCTCGGGAGGAGGTAAGGTTTTATACCTTTGCTCTAAGAAGTGTAGCTTCAATCAAAGGGTCTTGACACATTTGTTAGGCTCCAAGGAGACTAAGGATTGAGTCCCTGGTATTGGTGTAAGGCCTAGGTATGAATTCGATCACGGTCGGATTTGGGTGTTGGTCTAGAGTTAAGGTAGAGGCTCTGTGGAAGGGGGATTTTATGGGGCTTTGGCTTCTTTCTTGGTTGTGAAGGTGTGGGTAGAGTTAATTTGAGTTTGGTGAACTGTGGAGGTGTATTGGATTCTGTCATGGTTTTAGGCAAGGTTTCAAGCTCAAAATTAAGCTCTGGCAATGGGAATTGATGTGGAAAAATAGTTGAAATGTACTGAGGGGATCTTAAGGAAGCTCTATGAGAAGTTTGGAGAGGCCTCTCTAGGAAAATTTCAGCACACCTCCCATGTCCGTGGAGGCCAGTTTTTATAAAAATAGCCATGGGGTGGCTCTCAGGGCATAAGTTTGGGTGCATTGTAGTGCTTAGGAGGAGGGTAGAGGAGCTCTACAACTCAATTTGGCTGAGTTTGCCTATAGGCTTGATTTGAGTGAAGTCCCATGGGGGTGGCTCTTAAATTTTGAGCTTTTTCAGCCACAATGTTGGCTGGCCAGACACGGGGAGGTGGCTAGGAGCTCAGGGAACCCAGGGGAATATGTCACAACAATTTAGTGCAATAATACCTAATTTTGATAAGAATATCTTAAGCACATGCATTGTTTGAAATAAGATCCCTTAATTTGGGGGACCTTTGGTCCATGGCTTGATTTAGGTGGTTTCATTGTTTTTGTACTTGTCACTAAGTCTAACTAATGACTGTGGTGGAGTTAATTTGGTGACTTTAGGGTGGTTAGCTCACATTTAGTGCATGGGTTCAATGTAGGTTCAAGTGATCAAAGCTTAGGTTTGGGCTAGGTTAGTCATGTCAAATGACCGAAATAAAAGTTGCATTTGGTGTAGATGATCATAAGGAACAACTTTGTTGAAGAATGGAAGTGGTTTTGAACTCAATTGAAAGGTCAATTTGATGGAATTTTGAATTTTAGTCAATTTGGTCATGTTGGGCTAGGCTTGGGTCTAGCTTGGGTTATCCTTGGGCTAAGTCAAAATTTATTATTTTAAATGGTCAATAGGGACTCTATGAAAAGTTTTCAACATGAATTGGGTGCCAATTTGGAGGTTAAGGCAATCAATATGGTATAATTGGGGACTTAGCCAATTTGGGGCTAAATTTGGAAATTTTAGATTTAGGCCAAAATCAAATGGATTTTAGGTTTCACCAAGGCAAATTGATGGTTTATTTTGATGTATAAGGATGTTATTAATATTTTGCAACATTAATTGGGGTCAATTGACTAAGCTATAGGTTCAATTTAGTGGGATTAGGTCATGTGACCAAAATTGGGGTTTAACCTATTCCAAAAATTGGCCTCAAATCATGGGCCAATTAAACTTGGATTTGGTTTAGCTTGGCCATATCAAAAGTTAATTTGAGTTTAGGATTGGAATTGGGGAAACTGAGATCAAATTGATGGACATTTTAGTTGAATTTGGGGAAATTTGGGCCCTCAAAGGCAAACTTGGGGGTTTTGGTTAAATATGGTCAAATTGGCCAAATTGGGTCATGTAGTAGTTGCAAAAAATGAAATTGGGAATACTTTAGATTTATTGAGATTTTTTGGGAATTTTTGGAATTTTTGGAATTTTGGGCTATGGAGGGATATTTTGGCAATTTGGGAGTGTTTAGGGGCAAAAAGGCCAACATGGGTATTTTTGATAGGATTGGGTAACTAAGCACCCTAAATGAGTCATGGACCAAAGGAAGACCCATTTTGGGTCCTCTATGTAGTGGTCTTAGTTAAACCATAGCCCTAGGGCTGGTAGGTTTAGGGGACCATCTACATGAGTATCCCAAAGAGATCAACGGACCTAGGCTAGAAATTTGAGTTTAGGGTTGTGAGTGATTGTGAGTGTAGATGAGTGTAGTGGTTAGAAATTTGAGTGGAAATTTGAGTTTAGGGTTGTGAGTGATTGTGAGTGTAGATGAGTGTAGTGAATGCCTTAGCAAGCCCAACACCCAAGGTCAACCCTAAGGTCCAACAATCCTAAGGGTGACTCATCTTGAGTTTAGTTCAGGGTTGTGAGCGATTGTGGGTGCAGATTAGTGTAGTGAGTGCCTTAGCTCCAGACCAAAACAAGGGTCAACCCTAAGGTCCAGTAGTCCTGAGGGTGACTCATCTTGAGTTTCTCTTATAGTAACCCCACCTATTAGCTACTAGAGTTTAAAATCAATATGTGGAACTTCCAATTGAGTAGAGAAGATGGTAGAATTTCTAATGTTGAGGGTTCCATGTCTAGATTTCTAAGAATAATTAGTAGGAAAGTCCTATGGCTAGAACTTAGGCTACTAAAAAAAAAGGAAAAACTAAACCTCAACCAAAGTGTGGTCAACATATATAATAAAACTTCTTTTCCAAGTTCAAACATCTTTTTAATAATCTTCTGATCATGCCATATTTTCATTTTCTCTTTATACATTTTTGCATTATCATATGCTTCATTTCTAATCTCCTCAAGNTATTGTAACCCCACCTATTAGCTACTAAAGGTTAAAATCAATATGTGGAAGTTCAAGTTGAGTAGAGAAGATGGTAGAATTTCTAATGTTGTGGGTTCCATGTCTAGATTTTTAAGAATAATTAATAGGAAAGTCCTATGGCTAGAACTTAGGCTACTAAAAAAAAAAGAAAAAACTAAACCTAAACCAAAGTGTGGTCAACATATATAATAAAACTTCTTTTCCAAGTTCAAACATCTTTTTAATAAACTTTCGATCATGCCGTATTTTCATTTTCTCTTTATACATTTTTGCATTATCCTATGCTTCATTTCTAATCTCCTCAAGCTCATTGAGTTGCAACAATCTTTTCTCACTAGCATCTTTTAGATTAAAATTAAATTCCTTAATGGCCCAAAATACTTTATTCTCCAATTCTACTAGTAAGTGGCATGTTTTTTCAAAAATAATTCTATATGGGGACATTTCTATAGGAGTCTTATAAACAACTCTGTATGCCCATAATGCAATATCTAATCTAGCAAAACAATCCAATTTATAGGGATTTACAGTTTTTTTCTAAAATTCATTTTATTTTAGGATTTGATATCTCTACTAGACCGTTGGTATGAAAATGATAAGTAGTAGTGAATCTATGCAAAATAGCATATTTTTTAATCAATTTCTGAATTATCTTATTCCTAAAATGAGATCCTCCATCTTTAATAATTACTCTCGGCGTTCCATATCTTCTAAAAATATTTTTATTTCAAAATTTAGAAACATTTTGAGAATCACATTTAGGTACATCAATAACTTCAATCCATTTGGACATATAATCAATAACAAGTAATATATATAAATTTTCAAATGAAGGCATAAATGGTCCCATAAAATCTAAACCCCGCACATAAAAAATTTCAACTTCCAATGTGTAATTGAGATGCATTTCATTTCTTCTAGAAATATTTCCTACACGCTGACATCGATCACATGTTTTAACACATTCATTATCATCTCTAAAAAGAGTAGGTCATTAAAATCCAACTTGAAAAACTTTATATGCAATTCTATTTGTTCCAAAATGTCATCCGAATTCAAATTCATGTCATCATTCAATTATTTGTTAATTTTCTTCATAAGGCACACACCTCTAATAATTAGATCAATACATTGTTTATATACAAAAATAAAATTTTGTATCATATATAAATTTATTTAATTGTTGATTCTTAATATCTAGTGCTAGAATATCACTTATGATATAATTTACTATATTGACATAGCACAGTATATTTATTTCATCAATATTATATCATTGTTCATAAAAGAAATTTTCTAAAATTTCATTTGCAAAATTAGTTAATATTTCTTTTTTTTAGTCTAGACAAATGATCAGCTATTTGATTATCATTTGCCTTTCTATCAACTACAATAAAATCAAACCCTTGCAATAGAAGTAGCCATCCAATTAATCTTGGTTTAACATCCTTCTTTTACATCAAGTATTTGATAACAGAATGATTTCTATGCACTATACATTTGGTTCCAATCAAGTAAGGTCTAAATTTATCAAAGGCCTTGACAATAGCCAATAACTCTCTTTCAATAGTAGTGTAATCAATTTGAGCATCATTTAGAGTTTTACTACCATAATATATTACTCTAAATACTTTGTTGTGTCTTTGTCCTAAAACAGCTCCAATAACATAATCACTAGCATCGCACATTATTTCAAATGGTTTCTCCCAATCAGGTAGAACTATTATAGGTGCAGTGATTAATTTTTCCTTCAATAACTCAAATGCTTTTATGCATTCCTAATTAAAATTAAATTTTGTATCTTTTTCTAAAAGTTCGCATAATGGCTTAGTTATTTTTGAAAATTTATTTATGTAACGTCTGTAGAAACTAACATGTCTTAGAAAACATCTTACTCCTCTAACCGTGTAGTATGTGATAATTTTTTAATAACTTGAATTTTTGTAGAATCTACTTCCATGTCATTTTCAGAAATTTTATACCTAAGTAAGATTCCTTGTGCAACCATAAATTGACATTTTTCCCAATTTAGTACTAGGTTGATTTTTTCACATAATTCCATAACTTTTCCTAAATTATTTAATCATAATTCAAATGAAGTCTTGAATGCAAGGAAATCATCCAGAAATAATTCTATTCCAAGTTCAATCAAATTACTAAAAATTTATATCATTCATCTTTGAAATGTCGTAGGTGCATTGCATAGTCCAAAAGACATTCTACCAAAAGCAAATGTTCAATAAGGGCTTGTAAATGTTGTTTTCTCTTGATCCTCACAATCAAATAGAATTTGATGATAACCAGTATATCCATCTAAAAAGCAGTAATATTTGTTTCTAGCTAATCTAACCAACATTTGGTCTAGAAAGGGTAAAGGAAAGTGATATTTCTTGGTGGCCATGTTTAATTTTCTATATTCTATACAAATTAGCTAACCAGTAACTTGTCTTATTAGAATTAATTTATTTTTCTCATTTACTTCAACAGGCACTCCTCCTTTCTTTGGAACACAGTGAATTGGACTCGCCCAATCACTGTCAAAAATAGGATATATAGTTCTAACATCTAACCATTTTAAAATTTCTTTTTTAATAACTTCTTTCATTAATGGGTTTAAAATCCTCCAAGGATCAGCTTTAGGTTTGTATTGATCATCTAATAGAATTCTATGCATACAATTTGAAGAACTAAATCTTTTAATATCTGCTAAAGTTCATCCAAAAGCCTTTTTATATCTTTTCAACATTTCTATTAATTTTTGTTCTTGAATTTCAGTTAATTCAAAAGATACAATAACATGCAATGTAGATGAATCTCATAAAAACACATATTTTAATTGAGCAGATAATACTTTTTGTTCAAGTTCATGTGATTCAATACTTGAAGGAATAAGTTTTTTTTAACATTTTCCAACAAATCTAAAGTTTCAAATTTGACCTGAATATAATCTAAATTTTCTTCTTTTATTTCATTCTCATTCTCACAAAATTCTTCTTGCCTAATCCATCCTAACACATTCATTATCCTTTTCTATTATAGGATATTTCATAAATTTTACAATGTTACTTCTTGATCATTAACTCATTAATAATTCTCCTTTTTATACATCTATCACAGTTGTCCCTATTGCAAAAAATGGTCTCCCCAGATTAATAGAAATTTTTTTATCTTTCTCCATATCTAATACTATAAAGTTTACAGGAAAATAAATTTATCCACTTTTACCAATACATCTTCTATAACTCATTTAGGATAAGTTATTGATCGATCAGCTAATTGAAGAGTTATAGTAGTAAGGGAATCTCTCTTAAATCTAAACGTTTAGAAATCAATAGAGGCATAAGATTAATACTCGCTCCTAAATCACATAATGCTTTTCCAAAAAAAAAAAAACTTTTCACTAAGTGCAAAAGGTATAGTAAAACTACTAGGATCTTTTAACTTTTCAGGAAGTTTTTTCTGAATAATAGTTTTACACTCTTCACTGAGTGCAACGGTCTCATCATATGCAAACTTCCTTTTCATGTTTAGTATATATATCACAAATTTCACATAACTTGGCATTTGTTCCAAAGTTTCAATGAAAGGAATGTTTATTGTTAACTTTTTAAGAATTTCCAAAAATTTTGTAAATTGTTTGTCTTTATTCTTCTGCTTTAATTGTTGAGGAAACGGAGGTAGTGATTTTTTATAAGGAAACTTGTATTTATTCATTTTCATTATGGCCACTTTCAATCTCTTCCTTCTCATCAACTTCAGATTCCCTTTGGATTCTTGTTTCAACTTTATTTCCACTTTGTAGTTGAATAGCTTTAATTCTCTCCTTATTTTGATATTTTGGATTAAATTCCACAGTACTCGGAAGATTTTTTGAAGGTCTGCTACTAAGTGCAATAGCAATATGTCCTAATTTATTTTCAATATTTTTAATAGCAACCTCTTAATTTTGTATTTGATTTACTATATTCAACCTTACTTCTTCCATCGTCAACTTCTTTCCTTTAAATTGTGGGTTAGGGTTATAGTTAAATCCAGGAGGATACTAAGGTTGATAATTAGGATTCAGTTGGATGTTTGAATTTCCTAAGGGGCTCACTGAATTGTTATAATTATTCCAACTAAAATTAGGGTTATTTTTCATCCAGGGTTGTAATAATTAGAATACATATTGTTATTTTGATTATTTATAGCATTCAATTTTTCATAAGATGATTGAGCATCAATTAACTACACTAGTGATCTCTCCTTTAATACTGGTGGCATTTGATAATAGGTCACTCCAATTTGATCAATCTTTTTTGATATAACAACACTTTGAGATGCTAAAATAGACATTGCGTCAAATTCATGAATACTAGCTACTCTCTTAGGATTTACCCATTCAGAGGGCCACTGTAAATTGTTACTAGCCATTTCTTCTATTAAAGAGTATGCTTCATTAAAAGGTTTTGACATTAGTGATCCATCTGCGACAACATCTATAATAGATCTAACTGATCCTACTAATCCATTGTAAAATGTTTGAATTATTAACCAATCTGGTAAAGCATGGTGTTGAAATTTTCTAAGGAGATCCTTAAACCTTTTCTAGGCTTCATATATTGATTACCCTTCAAACTGAATAAACAGATGTCATATTGTTTCTACGCTTAGCGGTTTTCGAGGGTGGAAAATATTTAGCCAAAAATTTTTATGATAGTTCTCCCCAAGTTCTGATAGATCCATGTGCTAATGAATTTAACCAAGCTTTAGTTTTGTCCCTTAATGGAAAAGGAAAAAGTCTAAGCCTAACACATCATTAAAAATTCCATCATATTTAAAAGTAGCACATATTTCAAGAAAACTAGCAAGATGTAAGTTAAGATCTTTAGTAGGTGTTCCTCAAAACAGATTATTTTGTACAATTAGGACAATAACAGGTTTAAGATCAAATGAATTAGCAGCAACTTCAGGATTTTGAATAGTTAAGTGAAGTTCATCTTCCATCGGATTATCATAATCTTTTAAAGGTCTTTGTCAATTTTCATTTATTTGATTATCTAAGTTATTCACCATTTCATTCAAAATTTTAATTTCTTTTTGTTGTTTTCAAAATTTTCTAATAGTACGTTCTAATTTTGAATCGTAAAATATTAAACTGTTAGATCAAATATTTCATATAAACAAATATAATAAGTAAAAAAAAATTCTTAAAAATACTCTTAAATATATATAGTTATATATTTTTTTGAATTTTTTATCACATCTTAGAAAAGATTCAAAGCAAGCTTCAAGCATGGGAGAATTCCTTTTTATCCAATGGGGGTAGGATAACACTTCTGAAAAGTGTTTTATTTGTTATCCCCTCATATCTCCTGCAAATGAATATATCGAAAAAGTCAACTCAAAGACTATTAGAAGGAATTTTCAATAGATTTCTATGGGCTGGGCAAAGGAAGCAAAAACACTGGACTAAATGGGCTAAGGTATGTAAGGTTTTTATGGAAGGTGGGTTAGGCTTCAAGTCCTTCCCCCAAACTATGCATACTAACCTTTGCAAACTCCGGATCAAATTCAGTTCTCAGTCCTCACTTTGGGCTGATTTCTTAAGGGGAAAATATTGCAAGCATCAACACCCTACCCAAGTATCTGTGGGTTTAAGGGATTCCCCCATTTGGAAAAAAATGTTGCAGATTAGGGAGGAAGCTAAAAAAATGTATGTCTGAGAGATTGGTGAGGGATTGGTTAGCATATAGTGGGTTAATTGGTCTTTGGAAGGCAATCTTCTGAATGATCAAATTGCTCCAGCCTCTCCAAAGATTGTCAAGGACCTTTGGGATCATGGTAAGTGGAATCTTACTCCTAATCTTCCTTTTTGCAGCCCTTCTCAAATCTCCAATATTTTGAAACTCTCTGTTAATTCTAGTCAAAAAGACATAATTTCTATCAAAAAGAACTTACTATCTTCTCAGCCTCACCAACAGGCGGTGAATTGGGGTCAATCAATTTGAAATAAATTTCTCGCTCCCTCCATGTCATTTTTTATATGGAGAATCTTCTTAAAATTGATTCCCGCTGAAGATATATTGAAATTGAAGGGCCTAAGGGGTTCCTCTAGATGTTTTTTCTGTCTTACTGAGGAGGAAACAATTGCCCACTTTTTTTTTGCCTGCCCGTGGGTGCAGGAAGTTTGGTCTATTGTGATTGGAGAAATGAATGTCCCAAATATGAATCTAACATGAGAGGTATTATATAATTGCTGGTCAAATTGGAGGGGAATCAATCTTCAAGTCATCCCCAACATTGTAGCTTGGTTTGTTTGGATGACTAGAAACCATTTGAAGTATGAAACTTCTCCTATTGAGCCAATAAAGGTGGGTCTAAACTGTATTGCCTTTATACAAAAATTGATTAAATTTAAAGGTTTTGAAGCTGTGTTGGAGCTGAGCCCATCTTTTAATCCTTCCATTACCAAAGTCTTGAAAATTTGCTAGTCTCTACCAAAGTATGGATGGATAAAAGTTAATACTGATGGTAGCTATAAATCTCAGTTTGCTGGTATTGGTGGTGTCTTCAGGAATCATGAGGGGGGGTGCATCTTGTTCTTCCAATCTCCTGTTAAAGCTTTGGATCCTCTTGAAGCTGAATGTCAAGCTATTTTTTGGGCCCTTAACTTAGCCAGATCTTGCCACTTCAACCAGCTATGGGTTGAATCTGACTCTTTGATGCTTATTAACATTATCAAGGGCTCCTATGACACTCCATCAAACTTAATAAGTTGGGTTTCTGGGATTCATTAATTGCTGAAGAACTACCCAATAAAGTTCTCCCATATCCATAGAGAAGGAAATAGACCCTCCAATTGGCTAGCTAGAAGGGGTCTCTTCCTTATATCAGATAGCTCCTTTTTGCTGTTTTGAGAGGTTGCCTCCTTTTATAGACTCACTTTCTTTTCTTTCTCTTTGTAACAGGTTCACTTTAACTTTAATGAATTGGAGCTTGGCTCCTTACTTATATATATATATATATATATATATTTATATATATATNATAGTGCTTGTGCAAGCCCAACCATGCCCACGAAGGATATATGTTTATTGAACCAAACTATGTTCAATCTAATTAAGAAAATAGTTCATAGTTATGCACTCATGTTACATTGGGTTACATTGGAAATAGTGCTTGTGCAAGCCCAACCATGCCCACGAAGGATATATGTATATTGAACCAAACTATGTTCAATCTAATTAACAAATTGACCAACCTTATGATGGTTCACCAACCTTATGATCGTTCAATATTGTTTACACAATGTGTTTTCTAAGAGTTTTCTTCAACCTGAACTATTGGGTTTTATATGATTGAACTGAAAGACAAAACAGATGATACGTCACTAGCAAAATAGTTGAAAGTAATTTACAAATTATTTATAGAACCCACATAAATGAATTATTAAGAAATAAAACTACACAGCAGCTACACAATCGTATGTGCTTGAGATGCCACTGCATAGCAATGGTATAACTCTTGTTGTCATTCCAATTGTCACCTTGGCCTATAAACATGGGTCAAACGTTGCTACCATTGAAAGAATATTCTTGTGAATTTTGCTCTCATAGACACGGGGATTGAGAATTCTATGGTTTAAAGAAATTCCCTTATTCGTGTAAAATTGTATATTTCATCATTTCCTTTTCTTGGGTTTGTCATTTTTTATTTAAAGTGTATAATTCTTTTCTTTGGAACAATTCAAAACAGCAAATGACTTCATTTTTTATCCACGTACATTAATTGCTCTTTATCTCTTGTAAAGTTCAATGTGATATTTGTTTAATAATTTTATATTCAACATACGATTTATATTAAGGAACACAAATTAAATATCCCTAAACCATTCTACTAAAATAATAGAATTTAAAGTGTTCTTTAAGAATCTAAAATGTAAATGATGGCATGGTCTATGTTTTGAATCTGTTTTTATTCTTAATTATGTGCTTCCCTCTGTGGTATTAAGTAATGACGGTTGAGGTCAACCTCATTCTGGAGGCTCAAAACCTAGGTACGTTTTAATTCCTTTGTCTAAGGTAATTTTTTATTTATTTTGACAAGTAGATTGTAACTTCTCTTCATATGAAATAGGTTAGCTGGCGTAATCACATATATACGCTTGTTTATATATATATATATAATTATAGTAATAAATGTGAAAGAAAAATGATTAAATAACAAATTTAAAAAAGTATATTATTCTTCTACACATACAATCAAATAAAAATATTAAGGAAAAACTTTTGAATGCATCCAAACGTTTATTTAATGTTGAATTCAAAATTTTTTCATGGATCACATCCAAGGAATAGAGCATAGACCGGAGGAGAGAAACAAAGAGAAAATATAAATGAAAAAAGAGTTCTAATGAACAATAGTGAAAAGTAACTTAGCTCAAGTGCATCGACATATCCCCATCGGTTTGGCTAAGATTGTGCTATCTCATATTCACAAGATCGTCTCTTACTTATAAAGATAGGAGATGTGGTACATGAAATTACATAGGTGCCTTTACTTTTGTATGGACTGTACAGAGTGTTATAGATATTTTTCCTTGGTGGGGCCCAAGGACCTTTTGGGGTTCTCAGTCCTGTGAATTCGACTATAAGGATAAGGTAGTTGGACATATCGGCCAACTGTTCACGTTGGGCTTTGATTAGCTGGCAATGCGGGTGTAGTCGATGGGTTGATCCAACGATGTTGAGCGGACAGTGTAG
The DNA here is from genome assembly GCA_002079205.1 of Phalaenopsis hybrid cultivar. Lineage (NCBI taxonomy): Eukaryota > Viridiplantae > Streptophyta > Magnoliopsida > Asparagales > Orchidaceae > Phalaenopsis > Phalaenopsis hybrid cultivar. The sequence continues at coordinate 85,399 of JXCR01018038.1, forward strand.
TTTCATCTATTAGAAAAATTGTTTGGTGGGAGTGATTTACACTGGATAAATTGAGCACAAAGAGGTCCTTAGCTGCTTCAACCGCTCAACTTTTGCTATTGATCGTCTTTTCTTGAGAGCCCTCTAACTACCTATGTTGTCTGGCTTTAGGTGTATGGTTGGCTGCATGGATTTTGCATGAGTTGCTTTGTCAATGGATCCCATCTTCCCACATCACATCTTCTTTGTCTATTGGATTCTTTTAGGTTCATGCTGACAAATTTTCTATCAACATATTTAGTTTCTTGATTCTTTTACTTTTTGAAATTGGGAGTAGCAATAAGAATAAGGGAATCTTATTTATGGATAACCACCAATATTTAGTATTACTTAATAGCACAATAATTGATCTTGTTGGAATTCTAAGCCATGGTTTCCTATAACTAGGATGGGGAGGGCGATATTGACTTAATCTTGTTCTCTCTTTTCTCAGTACAACTGGTTTGGTTCCTCATGAGTATTTGCAAGAACGATTATAAAATGGCCTTCAAGGTGATGAGAAGACATGATCCTCGTCTTAGAGGCGAGAAGAAATAGAAACTAACTATCCGAATAATGGAGGCATCTAATCTAGCGAATCTGGTGGGATCCTTAGATTCCTTTTTGTATGAGCGAGAAAAAAACCTCGAATGGAAAAGGGTTCTCTAGGAGAGGGGTCCAAGGTGACTAAAGAGGACAACTTAGGAGAGAGGATCCTTTCGGAGGAAGGGAATCACCCAACTAGTCATATGGTTGTCTTCCTGCCCTAGTTTTCATAGTCTGGGCTAAAAGAGTCGAGCAAGGAGCATCCAGTAATTCGACCTTACACGATGCTCTAATTTTTCATCAATCCCCATGGAAGCAGGATAACAAAATTTGGTAAAATATTTCCTTTTTTTTCTTTAGATTATGACTGGATCATGGGCTTGTCGTGTGCTCTTTTCTTAGTAAACCTCATTTTTATATGAGCATTCTTTTTATTTTGCTATGCAACAGACCAAACTATTCAAATGGTGAACATTGATTCCTTCTCGGATGAAAATGAAGCAAATATTATAGTCGAGGCTTGAATGAAAGAGAAGTCGGTCAAAGGCTTTCAACACCCTTTTAAGGCCCAATCAGATCGTCATGTTTTCCAGGCTAAGAGATCAAAAGCAACTATCAGACCTCCCTACTCTCATATTGCCTTCATTTTGCAAGTATATTAGTTAAGTTAATTAGTTGCTTACTTTATTTTCAATTATCAAAACTTACAAAATGAATTATATTTTTATTCCTATTATAGCATCTTAAGTTTGAGTAAAAATATAAATTGCTAAGTATTTTGTTATCTAAAACTAATATTTTCTGTGGGTTCGATATTCGGGACTTAATCAGAAAGTTCTATATTACTTGATAACGATACATATACTTGCGTAGTATCCCATATTGAAATAGTATAAATATAATCACATACATCGCATTTTACATTTCTATATATAGAAAATCGGGATCAAGTTTTTGGTGCCTTTGCCGGGGAAAGGAGAAAAATATTGGTAACTTGCAAAAAACATTTTCAATAAGAAGTTTTTGGATAACAAAATTTTTAGTAAGTCTTATTTAAATTTTAAGATTTATTTTAGGAATATTGTATTGTTTTTTTATATTAATTTTTTGTTTATATGTTTTTATTTTTTGTTTTATTTTATTTTATTTTATGTGTTTTATAGTAATGTATTCATAGTTCAGGTTCCGCAGGACTTGTGTCTTACGATTCTGAATTAGAGAGAACTATTAAAAATTATTAAAAAATTTTTAAGAAATGGAAAATCAAAATAATCAAAATATTGATGAGTTTATACCTTTAAAAGATTATGCAAATCCTATGGTGAATGAACTTCATTGTAGTATTCAAAAACCCACTGCAGTGGCTAATTCATTTGAGCTTAAACCTACTATTATCCAAATGGTATCAAATAATTAGTTTGGGGGAGCACCAATTGAAGATCCAAATTTACATCTTGCCAATTTTTTAGAATTGTGTGATACATTTAAATATGATGGTGTATCAGATGATACTATAAGACTTAGATTTTTTCCTTCTCAATGAAGGATAAAGCTAAGATTTGGTTACATTCATTATCACCTGGATCTATCACAACTTGGAGTGATTTAAAATAAAAATTCCTTGCTAAATATTTTCCACCATCAAAGACTGTGAAGCTTAAAAATGATATTACATCTTCTAGTCAGTTTGAAGGGGAATCTATTTATGAAGCATGAGAACGATTTAAAAGACTTTTAAGAAAGTGTCCACACCATGCTATACCAGATTGGTTAATAATTCAAACATTTTACAATAGATTAGCTGGATCTCTTAGATCTATTGTCGATGCCACTGTTGGTGGTTCATTGATGTCAAAACCATTTAATGGTGAATATGTTTTAATTGAAGAGATGGCAACCAATAATTTTCAATGTTCTTCTAGAAGGGTAAATCTTAAGAAAGTAGCCAATGTTCATGAAATTGATGCTTTTGCCATTTTAGTAAATCAAGTGTTGCAATATCTATCTCGCCTCGGGACTCGGAAAAGTGTCACGTTTAGAACTTGTTCCAGTAACTTTACTGTGTAGTGGAGGTATTTCTCATGTCTGTGTTTCAAGATTTTGTACTTTCTTGCAACCTGGTTCATGATGAGCTCAGAATCCCCATAAATGTTGATTTCTTGAATTTCCATTCAAATTTTCAGTTCCAAGCATCATTATAAACTTTGAATGCCATAAATAACAAGCAGAATAACCTATATTTAAATTATTATAACCCAGGTTGGAAGAAACATCCTAATTTTAATTGGAATAATACTATGGGTGGTAATAATCAGTAATGAGAAAAAAATCAAGTAGGCTCATTGAGAAACTGGAACAACCAAGGGAATAGTAATTATATGCCTACATATCCTCCAAGTTTTAACAATAATTCAAATTTAAGGAGAAGAAGTTATCTATAGAATAAGTGGTGTTACGAATGGGAAATCAGTTACAAAGTCAAGGAGCTACAATTAGAAATATTGAGAATCAACTTGGACAAACAGCAAATTCATTAAGTAATAGATCCCAACGAGCACTTCCTAGTAATACATAGGTAAATCTAAAAGACCAGAATAAAGAACAAGTAAAAACCGTTCAACTTAGAAGCGGAAGAGAATTGGAAGGTAGAGTTCAAAAAGAGACAGAAGTAGAGAGAGAAGAGATTGAAGAACCAAAAGAGGACACTCTGAAAGGTTTCAAAAGTCCTATTTCTCCACTTAAAGTTGATTTGGAATGACCTCCACCAACATTTCGTCAGAGGCTTCGACAACAAAGGTTGGATAAGCAATTTTTAAAATTTATGGAAATTTTTAAGAAGCTTACAATTAATATTCCATTTATTGAAGCCCTAGAATAAATGACAAGCTATGTGAAGTTTATGAAATATATTCTTAACAGAAAAAGGAAGTTTGATGATAATGAAACTATTACACTTAGTAAGAAGTGCCGTGTTATAATTCAGAAAAAGCTTCTTGAATAACTTAATAATCTTGATAGCTTTACAATTCCATGTGCAATAAGAGACAAATTTTAAGGGAAAGCTTTATGTGATTTAGGAGCAAGCATCAACCTTATGCCATTATTAATATTTAAAAGAATAGAATTAGGAGAAATGACCCCTACTACTGTAACTCTGCAGTTAGCAAATAAATCAATAACTTACCCTAAATAAGTTATAGAAGAGGTCATAGTGAAAGTGTCTTTCCTGTTGATTTCATTGTGCTTGACATGGAGGAAGATAAAAAGATACCTATCATTTTGGGGAGACCTTTCCTAGCCACTGGAAGAGCAATCATTGATGTGCAGAAAGGAGAAATAACTATCCGCGTCAATGATCAAATGTTACATTGACATTTAATATTTCCAAATCAATGAAATACCCTACAAAAGGTAAAGATGATGAATACTATAAAATGGATGTGATATGATATTTAAGTGAATGCCATTTAAAAAAAAACACAAAGTAAAATCTGAGATTAAAGAGTTGGAACACGAGCAACAAGAGGAATTGATAAATATAAAGTTTTATATAAGGAAGTTTTAAACTATGTTCAAGAAAGTTTTGAAGTTTTTGACACAATAGAGAAAGATACATCTTTTTGTCCATTAATTAAAAAATCTCCCAAGCTTGAGTTTAAGTTACTTTGTGAACATTTGAAGTATGCCTTTTTAGGTGATTCCTCTACATTACATGTTATAATTTTCTTAAGATTAACTACAGAAGAAGAAGAGAGTTTGATGAAAATTTTAAAAAGTTATAAAAAAGCATTTGGATGGACAATTACTGATATAAAAAGAATCAATCCTTCAATTTGTATGCATAGAATTCATATGGAAGAGAACTGCAAACCCAGGACTGATTCTCAAAGGAGATTGATTCCTTATGAAAGAAGTTATTAAGAAAGAAATTTTAAAGTGGTAAGATGTTGGAATTATCTACACTATTTCATTAATTGCATGAGTTAGCCCAATTCACTGCATTCCTAAGAAAGGAGGAGTGACTGTCACTTTTAATGTTCATAATGAGTTAATACCAACAAGACAAGTTAAAGGATGGTGAATATGCATTGATTATAGAAATTTAAATCTCGCCACAATGAAAGATCATTTCCCACTACCCTTTCTAGATCACATGCTGGATAGACTAGCTGAACATAAATACTTTTATTTTCTTGATGGATATACAGATTATCACTAAATACAAATAGCTCCTAAGGATCAAGAGAAAATAACTTTTACCAGTCTTTATGATAGATTTTCTTTTAGAATAATGTGCTTTAGTTTATGCAATGCACCTACTAAATTTCAAAGATTTATGGTGGCTATTTTTTGTGATTTTTTTGAAAAATGGATTGAACTTTTTATGGATGATTTTTCAGTGTTTGGAACTTCATTTGACTTATGTTTAAAACATCTACCAAAAGTTCTTAAGCACTGTGAAGAAATAAATTTAGTCCTTAATTGGGAAAAATGTCAATTTATGGTAACATGAGGAATAGTTTTGGGACATTAAATTTCAGAAATTGGTATGGAAGTAGATCCTGCAAAAATTGAAGTGATCACTAATTTACCTTACCAAACAAGTGTAAAGAAAATTAGGAGTTTATTTAGGACATGTTGGATTCTACAGGCGATATATTAAAGACTTTTAAAAAATTGCTAAGTCTCTATGCCATTTACTTGAAAAAGATGTAATTTTTAATATTGATGAATAGCACCTACGAGCTTTTGAATTATTAAAAGAAAAATTAGTCACTGCACCAACTATTGTTACACCAATTTGGGAAAAAAAAATTTAAATTAATGTGTGATGGTAGTGATTATACTATTGGAGCTATTTTAAGACAAAAGTATGATAAGATTTTCAAAGTTATCTACTATGCTAGTAAAACTCTTAATGAAGCTCAAATTATTTATGTAGCAACTGAGAAAGAGTTATTAGTTGTAGTATACGCTTTTGATAAATTTAGATCATACGTGATTGGAACAAAATGTATTGTGCATACATATCATTCTGCTATTAAATATTTAATGAAAAAGAAGAATGCAAAACCTAGACTGATACAATGGATTCTTCTTTTGCAAGAATTTGATTTTGAAATAGGAAGGGAGCTGAGAATCAAATTGCTGATCATCTGTCCTGACTGGAATTAGAAAAACCACTCTATTTTGAAAAAAAGAATAATAAACAGTTTCCAGATAAAAAATTGTTCAATATCGATGAGTGGTGTGTTCCATGATATGCAAACATTGTTAACTTCATTGTTAGTGATATTATACCTTATGGAATGACATACCAACAGAAGAGAAAATTTTTAACTGAAGCTAAGACTTATTTTTGGGATGACCCATTTTTATATAAATAAGGAAAGGATCGTATTATTTAAAGATGTGTACCTTTAGAAGAAACTTATGAAATTATTCAAAACTGTCATAATGCTAATTTTGGGGGACATTTTGGCGTTGATAAAACAACATAGGCCTACAATAATTAGGGAGGTTAATGCTTATATTAAAACTTGTAATTGATTTCAACAAGTAGGTAATATTTCTAGAATGAATGAGATGCCCCTCATTTATGTGTTAGAAGTTGAGATATTTGATGTTTGGGGATTAGATTTCATGGGACCATTTATACGATCTTTTGGAAATTTATATATATTGTTAGCAGTTGATTATGTATCCAAATGGATAGAAGCTGTTGCTTTACCTAAATGTGATGCTCAAAGTATTGTAAAGTTTTAAGGAATGAATATATTTTGTAGAGTTGGGATGCCGAGAGTGATCATAACTGACGGGGGAAGTCATTTCTAAAATGCAATAATGGAGAAATTATTAAATAAATTTCATATTAATCATAGAATTGTTACTACTTATCATCCTCAGACAAGTGGTTTAGTTGAATTATCCAATCGTGAAATTAAAAGAATATTAGAAAAATCTATAAATCCAATAAAAATGAATTGGTCAGTCAAACTTAACTATGCTTTGTGAGCTTATAGGACTGCATACAGAACTCCTATAAGAATGTCCTCATACATGCTAATATTCGTGAAAGCGTATCACTTACTAGTTGAACTTGAGCATAAAGCATATTGTGCGATTAAGGAATTTAATTACAATTTGAAAGATGCTGGTGAGAAGAGATTATTACAGATAAATGAGCTTAAAGAGATAAAGAATGAATCTTATGAAAGTGCTAAGATTTACAAAGAAAAGATGAAGATGTGGCATGATTTAAAATTCTAACTAAAAATTTTCAGTCAGGGCAACAAGTTTTTCTTTATAATGTAAGGTTAAGATTATTTCCAAGGCAAACTTAAGTCCTAGTGGATGGGCCTATTTGTTGTGATGAAAGTTTATCCTTATGAAGCTGTGGATATCAAAGATCCTAAAACTGATAAAATATTCAAAGTGAATGGTCACAGGTTGAAATCCTACTTTTTAGGTGACCAACTTAAATTAAATGATTTTCTGATGTTGGGTCAACCAGAATAAGCAGTGGTTACACCAGGCTAATGATGTAAAACCAAACGCTTTGAGAGAGGCACCCCATAATTATGTGTGTGTTTATTTTATTGTTTTGTTATTGTGTGTGAATTAGAAAATTCTGATAGTAATTTAATTATATATTAAGTAAGTGATTATTTTAATACCATAAAAGATGGCATAGACATGTTAGAATGAATGTTTGAACGTTAATGAGACTTGTGCTAAATTGAGCACTGGAGCATAAGAGTCAAGATTCGGTGCTTAAGCGCTACAGTTAAAAAACATGTGTGAATTTCAGTTTCTAGAAGTTCTATCTGCAAACTGGTTGGCTTGAATGTGAAAGAGTAGTTCTAATTCGTGCCTAGGAGTTATGAGGGAGATTTACAACCTATAAATAAAAGGGAATAAAGAGAAATTTCACCATACCATCATTTTACCCTAAATTCTATGTGAAAAAGAGAGAATCTTGGAAAAATGTCACCTTGGGAGAGTGATTTGAAGAAGAAGGAGGAAGTAATGAGAAAGAAGTTTATTAATCAGAGTGCGCAAGAGATGTATAATGGTTTTCTTACTGTTAGTATCCAAGGAATAACAAAAAAGATCATTAAAATTGAGGCTAATGTGGCTTCAATTGAAGCAAAAGTGATGGAAGTTAACGTACATCTGGATCATGTGGGATGGCAACTAAAGATGCAGTTTAGCCACATCAGTTGTATAGAAGAAGTAGATAAGACAAAGTATCTAAAGAACAAATGGATTGAAGAAGATTCAACTATAGTTATTAATCACCGTCCATTCTTTCAGATAGACATTCCAAATGCTGAAGGAGAGACTAACGATAGGCCATAATTCATTCCATCAATTGGAGAATGGAGTTAAGTTTGTAAATTAGAGCTTATGTTTAGTGTTTGTGTGTTTAATGTTTGTTTGTTAATGTTAAGTGTGTTTTAAAGTGTTTTTATATGTTAAGTTTGTTTAGAGTCTGTGTTAAGAATTTTCTTATCCAAGATTATTTCGATTGAGAATTTATGTATTCAAAAATATTTGTAATCATTTGAGAATGAATATAAGTTTTTTGTTTGTGAAAAATTTTGTGTTATTTAGTATTAATTTGAATTAGCTTAAATTGGTGAATCTTGAGTTAGAAGAAAGTGAGAGGGAAGAAATTAGTATATATAATGTTTTTGAGACATTGGTTGACTTAAGGCTAGGAGTGCATTTTTCTTAAATGAAAAAAATAAAAATTTGTGCATTGACGTCTATGCGTCGAATCCCACACTTAAGCGCTGCCTAAACCAATAGACCGGCGCCTAAGCACCGACATTTGTGCTTATGTGCCGGTTCACAAAAACCATTTCAAAAACGGTTATAAGTGAATTTTTGGTCCAAAAAACTCCATTAACGCACCTTCGCTCACCTTCTTCCTTGGTTTTTTGTGATTTCTAGTCTATGACATCACCTATTTTGAAGATTTCTTGGTGGATTCAAGCCAAATTTGTTAGATTTGATCTTCTTAAGAAAATGACACCAAGAATGAAAAGAAGCAAAAGAAAAGATCCATTTGATTCATGTAAATTTGTTAGTTCGAGAGCTCTGAATAGGTACAACGATGCACTGCATTCGAGAAAATTAATTCCTGACGATGTTTTAAAAGTCCGGGAGGAGTTGTAGAAGAGTTGATTGTTAGCCGCCAGTGGGAGTGGTTCTGTTATTTTTCTGTTGTCTGTGATCTCTGCAGTACGAGAATTTTATGCTAATCTCTTGAAGGCTGATGAGGAAGGAGTCATAGTGCAGGGGGAAGACAGTATCATTTTCTCCTGAGGTAATTAATCAGTTTTAGCATTTGCCTCCTAGTACTTTGTGTTATTATGCGAACTATAGTCCTACTGAGGATGAGCTAGATAAGAATATATCATCTTTAACTGTTGGGAGAGTATTATGGAGGATTACAAATGAAATAAGAGTAAATTTTTCTACCTCGAAGTTGGATGCCAATGTAAAGGCATGACACTATTTTATCTTTGCTCGTCTGCTACCTACCAATCATCTAAGTGAAGTGACTCAAGAGGGAGCAACCTTGACTACTGTATTCAGTGGTCCAAGCCGATTGATATTGGAGGATTGATTTATGGAGTTATTACCAGTTATGCCATTTCTGCTACTACCGCAGGTTTAGGATTTGCATCATTGATCTTTTAGTTATGTGAGCAGGTTGGTGTTAGATATGCTAACTAGGAGGAGATCTTACAACCACTGAAGGTTAGTCCAGTGTGAATGTAAAGACTTATTCACATCATTCTATTTTTGGTTGGAAAGGTGGATTCTCCAGTAGTTCAGCTGCCTCTACTTTATGAGCCTCTACTTCACATGCTTCTACATCACGGGGTTAGACTTCTGGTTCTGAGTCTCAGCCTGAGTTATTATAAAGGATTTTAGATAATTTCAATCACACTACGGATAAGGTATTAAATTTAGAGCATTTTACAGAGCATATGAATGGGTATATGGGAAGAATAAGTGATTATGAGGAGGAATACAACACAGCTATGGAGCATCTCGATAGAGGTAACCAAGATGTAGTATTTCCTCAGTACCCTAGATATCCATCATATGACCCTACAACTACTTGACAAAGTGATGTAATGATGAGGAAAATGATGCTTAGTTAGATTTGTAGTTCTGCTTTCTGTTTTATGTTGTTTTCTGTTTATGTATTGTTATGAACTATGGATTGTGCATTTGTTCTATACTTTTTGTTTTCAGTTGAGACTATCAAAATTGTTAGTTTTAGTTGTTGTGTTTTGTAGACATTTCTATGATGTATTTGTACTTTTGTGTAGTTAGTATATTTTCGTGTTAGTAATTATCTTAATTGGTTTGTTTGGTGTATTTAGTTAGTGTTTGTTGAACTTAATTCAAAATCTTGAAAAAGTTTAAAATTTAACTAACTTTTTATTTAAGAACTACATGTTAAATTGTTTTTTTAATTTAGTACTAGTTATTTTTCTTTATGTTGCAATTATGTTTGTTTTCCAGTGTGTTTGTTTGCTTTTCAGTTATACTCAACTGCATAGAAGTTTAATGAATTTCTTTATATTAAGTAGAATTAAAAATTTGATCAATGTAATTTTCTACTTCTGTTTTTAATTTTTGTACTTGCATATTTAGGATATGAAAATTCTTGTAAGCATGTTATAGTTAGTTTTCATTCCTGTTTTTATATNATAATCTAGCAAGACAATCCAATGTATAGGGATTTACAGCTTTTTATAAAATTCATTTTATTTTAGGATTTGATATCTCTACTAGACCGCTAGTATGAGAATGATAAGTAGTAGTGAATCTATGCAAAATATCATATTTTTTAATCAATTTCTCGATTATCTTATTCTTAAAATGAGATCCTCCATCTTTAATAATTACTCTCGGCGTTCCATATCTTGTAAAAATATTTTTATTTCAAAATTTAGAAACATTTTGAGCATCACATTTAGGTACATCAAAAACTTCAATCCATTTGGACATATAATCAATAGCAAGTAATATATATAAATTTTCAAATGAAGGCGTAAATGGTCCCATAAAATCTAAACCCCACACATAAAAAATTTCAACTTCCAATGTGTAATTGAGATGCATTTCATTTCTTCTAGAAATATTTCCTACACGCTGACATCGATCACATGTTTTAAAACATTCATTATCATCTCTAAAAAGAGTAGGCCAATAAAATCCAGCTTGCAAAACTTTATATGCAGTTCTATTTGTTCCAAAATGTCCTCCGAATTCAAATTCATGTCATCATTCAATTATTTGTTAAGTTTCTTCATAAGGCACACACCTCTAATAATTAGATCAATACATTGTTTATATACAAAAATAAAATATTGAATCATATATGACAATGTTCTATTAAATCAATAGAATAAAAATCAAAATTAGGAGTGTGACATTTTTAATAATTTGATTGAGATTTTTAGGTTTCAAAATTTTTAGTAATTTGATTGAGATTTCAAAATAGAATAATTAAATCATTGTTACAAATATTAGATCAATACATCGTTCTATTTGTTACAAAAATACAATTCCTTCTGCAACCATAAATTGACATTTTTCCCAATTTAGTACTAGGTTGATTTTTTATTTGTTACAAAAATAAATACATTGGTAATTAGATTGAGATTTTTAGTAATTTGATTGAGATTTTTAGGATTCAAAATTTTTAGTAATTTGATTGAGATTTCAAAATTGGGAAAAATTAAATCATTGTTACAAATATTAGATAAATACATTGTTCTATTTGTTACAAAAATAAAATTCCTTCTGCAACCATAAATTGACATTTTTCCTAGTTTAGTACTAGGTTGATTTTTTCACATAATTCCATAACTTTTTCTAAATTATTTAATCATAATTCAATTGAAGTCTTGAATACAAAGAAATCATCCATGTTCAATCAAATTATTAAAAATTTATATCATTAATCTTTGAAATGTCGTAGGTGCATTGCATAGTCCAAAAGACATTCTACAAAAAGAAAATGTTCAATAAGGCTTGTAAATGTTGTTTTCTCTTGATCCTCACAATCAATTGGAATTTGATGATAACCGGTATATCCATCTAAAAAGCAGTAATATTTGTTTCTAGCTAATCTAACCAACATTTGGTCTAGAAAGGGTAAAGGAAAGTGATATTTCTTGGTGGCCATGTTTAATTTTCTATATTCTATACAAATTAGCTAACCAGTAACTTATCTTATTAGAATTAATTTATTTTTATCTTTTACTTCAACGGGCACTCCTTTCTTTGGAACACAGTGAATTGGACTCACCCATGCACTGTCAAAAATAGGATATATAGTTCCAACATCTAACCATTTTAAAATTTCTTTTTTAACAACTTCTTTCATTAATGGGTTTAAAATCCTCCGAGGAACATCTTTAGGTTTGTATTGATCATCTAATAGAATTCTATGCATACAAATTGAAGAACTAAATCTTTTAGTGTCTGCTAAAGTTCATCCAAAAGCCTTTTTATATCTTTTCAACATTTCTATTAATTTTTATTCTTGAATTTCAGTTAATTCAAAAGATACAATAACATGCAATGTAGATGAATCTCATAAAAAGACATATTTTAAATGAGCAGGTAATACTTTCAGTTCAAGTTCATGTGATTCAATACTTGAACGAATAAGTTTTTTTTATCATTTTCCAACAAATCTAAAGTTTCAAATTTGACCTGAATATAATCTAAATTTTCTTCTTTTATTTCATTCTCATTCTCACAAAATTCTTCTTGCCTTAATTTTTCTTCAAAAACTTTCTTAAATTGCTCATTAATTAGATAATCAGTAAAATCCTTCCTAAAACATTCATTATCTTTTTCTATTATAGGATATTTCATAAATTTTACAATGTTACTTCTTGATCATTAACTCATTAATAATTCTCCTTTTTATACATCTATCACAGCTGTCCCTATTGCAAGAAATGGTCTCCCCATATTAATAGGAATTTCTTTATCTTTCTCCATATCTAATACTATAAAGTTTACGGGAAAATAAATTTATCCACTTTTACCAATACATCTTCTATAACTCATTTAGGATAAGTTATTGATCAATCAGCTAATTAAAGAGTTACAGTAGTAGGAGAATCTCTCTTAAATCTAACAGTTTAGAAATCAACAGAGGCATAAGATTAATACTCGCTCCTAAATCACATAATGCTTTTCCAAAAAAAAACTTTTCACTAATTGCAAAAGGTATAGTAAAACTACTAGGTTCTTTTAACTTTTCAGGAAGCTTTTTCTGAATAATAGTTCTACACTCTTCAGTGAGTGCAACGGTTTCATCATATGCAAACTTCCTTTTCATGTTTAGTATATCTATCACAAATTTCACATAACTTGGCATTTGTTCCAAAGGTTCAATGAAAGGAATGTTTATTGTTAACTTCTTAAGGATTTCCAAAAGTTTTGTAAATTGTTTATCTTTATTCTTCTGCTTTAATTGTTGAGGAAAAGGAGGTAGTGATTTTTTATAAGGAAACTTGTATTTATTCATTTTCATTATGGCCACTTTCAATCTCTTCCTTCTCATCAACTTCAGATTCTCTTTGGATTCTTGTTTCAACTTTATTTCAACTTTGTAGTTGAATAGCTTTAATTCGCTCCTTATTTTTATATTTTGGATTAAATTCCAAAGTACTTGGAAGATTTTCTGAAGGTCTGCTACTAAGTGCAGTAGCAATATGTCATAATTTATTTTCAATATTTCTAATAGCAACCTATTGATTTTGTATTTTATTTACTATATTCAACATTACTTCTTCCATCGTCAACTTCTTTTCTTTAACTTGTGGGTTAGGGTTATAGTTAAATCCAAGAGGATACTAAGGTTGATAATTAGGATTCTGTTGGATGTTTGAATTTTCTGAGGGGCTCACTGAATTGTTATAATTGTTCCAACTAAAATTAGGGTTATTTTTCACCCAGGGTTGTAATAATTAGAATACAGATTGTTAATTTGATTATTTATAGCATTCAATTTTTCATGAGATGATTGAGTATCAATTAACTACACTAGTGAGCTCTCCTCTAATACTGGTGGCATTTGATAATAGGTCACTCCAATTTGATTAATCTTTTTCGATATAACAGCACTTTGAGATGCTAAAATAGACATTGCATCAAATTCATGAATACTAGCTACTCTCTTAGGATTTACCCGTTTAGAGGGCCGTTGTAAATTGTTAGTAGCCATTTCTTCTATTAAAGAGTATGCTTCATCAAAAGGTTTTGACATTAGTGATCCATCTGCGGCAACATCTATAATAGATCTAACTGATCCTACTAATCCATTGTAAAAGGTTTGAATTATTAACCAATTTGGTAAAGCATGGTGTTGAAATTTTCTAAGGAGATCCTTAAACCTTTTCCAGGCTTCATATATTGATTCCCCTTCAAACTGAATAAATGGATGTCATATTGTTTCTACGCTTAGCGGTTTTCGAGGGTGGAAAATATTTAGCCAAAAATTTTTATGATAGTTCTCCCCAAGTTCTGATAGATCCATGAGCTGATGAATTTAACCAAGCTTTAGTTTTGTCCCTTAATGAAAAAGGAAAAAGTCTAAGCCTAACACATCATTAAAAATTCCATCGTATTTAAAAGTAGCACATATTTCAAGAAAACTAGCAAGATGTAAGTTAAGATCTTTAGTAGGTGTTACTCAAAACAGATTATTTTGTACAATTAGGACAATAACAGGTTTAAGGTCAAATGAATTAGCAGCAACTTCAGGATTTTGAATAGTTAAGTGAAGTTCATCTGCCATCGGATTATCATAATCTGTTAAAGGTCTTTGTCAATTTTCATTTATTTGATTATCTAAATTATTTGCCATTTCATTCAAAATTTTAATTTCTTTTTTTTGGTTTCAAAATTTTCTAATAGTACGTTCTAACTTTGAATAGTAAAATATTAAACCGTTAGATCCAATATTTCATATAAACAAATATAATAAGTAAAAAAAAATCTTAAAAACACTCTTAAATATATAAAGTTATATATTTTTTTGAATTTTTGATCACATCTTAGAAAAGATTCAAAGCATGCTTCAAGCATGGGAGAATTCATTTTTATCCAATGGGGGTAGGATAACACTTCTAAAAAGTGTTTTATTTGTTATTCCCTCATATCTCTTGCAAATGAATATATTGAAAAAGTCAACTCAAAGACAATTAGAAGGAATTTTCAATAGATTTCTATGGGCTGGTCAAAGGAAGCAAAAACACTGGACTAAATGGGCTAAGGTATGTATATTTTTTATGGAAGGTGGGTTAGGCATCAAGTCCTTCCCCCAAATTATGCATACTAGCCTTTGCAAACTCCGGATCAAATTCAGTTCTCAGTCCTCACTTTGGGCTGATTTCTTAAGGGGAAAATATTGCAAGCATCGACACCCTACCCAAGTATCTGTCGGTTTGGGGGATTCCCCCATTTGGAAAAAAATGTTGCAGATTAGGAAGGAAGCTAAAAAAATGTATGTCTGAGAGATTGGTGAGGGATTGGTTAGTATATGGTGGGTTAATTGGTCTTTAGAAGGCAATCTTCTGAATGATCAAATGCTCCAGCCTCTCCAAAGATTGTCAAGGACCTTTGGGAACATGATAAGTGGAATCTTACTCCTATTCTTCCTTTTTGCAGCCCTTCTCAAATCTCTAATATTTTGAAACTCTCTGCTAATTTTGGTCAAAAGGACAGAAATTTTATCAAAAAGAACTTACTATCTTCTCAGCCTCCCCAACAAGCGGTGAATTGGGATCAAATAATTTGAAATAAATTTCTCACTTCCTCCATGTCATTTTTTATATGGAGAATCTTCTTAAAATTGATTCCCACTGAAGATATATTGAAATTGAAGGGCCTAAGGGGTTCCTCTAGATGTTTTTTCTGTCTTACTGAGGAGGAAATAATTGCCCGCCTTTTTTTTGCCTGCCCTTGGGTGCAGGAAGTTTGGTCTATTGTGATTGGAAAGATGAATGTCCCAAATATGAATCTAACATGGGAGGTATTATATAATTGCTGGTCAGATTGGAGGAGAATCAATCTTCAAGACATCCCCAACATTGTAGCTTGGTTTGTTTGGATGGCTAGAAACCATTTGAAGTATGAAACTTCTCCTATTGAGCCAATAAAGGTGGGTCTAAACTGTATTGCCTTTATACAAAAACTGATTAAATTTAAAGGTTTTGAAGCTGTGTTGGAGCTGAGCCCATCTTTTAATCCTTCCATTACCAAAGTCTTGAAAATTTGCTGGTCTCTACCAAAGTATGGATGGATAAAATTTAATACTAATGGTAGCTATAAATCTCAGTATGTTGGTATTGGTGGTGTCTTCAGGAATCATGAGGGAAGGTGCATCTTGTTCTTCCAATCTCCTGTTAAAGCTTTGGATCCTCTTGAAGCTGAATGTCAAGCTGTTTTTTGGGCCCTTAACTTAGCCATATCTTGCCACTTCAATCAGCTATGGGTTGAATTTGACTCTTTGATGCTTATTAACATTATCAAGGGCTTCTATGACACTCCATCAAACTTAATAAGCTGGATTTCTGGGATTCATCAATTGCTGAAGAACTACCCTATAAAGTTCTCCCATATCCACAGAGAAGGTAATAAGCCCTCCAATAGGATTCATCAATTGCTCCCCCACTACATTTCCTTTTATCCAGTGATTTGTTGCCTCTTCATTATATCAGATAGCTCCTTTTTGTTGTTTTGAGAGGTTGCCTCCTTTTATAGACTCACTTTCTTTTCCTTTCTCTTTGTAACAGGTTTACTTTAATTTTAATGAATTGGAGCTTGGCTCCTTACTTAAATATATATATATATATATATATATATATATATATATATATATATATATATATATATATATAT